>MVJL01008615.1:0-67215 GCA_002156465.1 Macrocentrus cingulum
TTTAGGGTGTTTATTTTATCGTGATTATCCGGTTTTTATCCAAATAGATCTCGATTTTTTTTTTTTCAATTTTTTATCAATAACTCGATAATTATGCAGAATAGAAACAAAAAGGTTATTTAAATAAAGTGATTGGAAAATTCAATTCTCTATAAAAAAATTTAGAGTAAAATTTTTTTTTATAGTCTACTTAATTTTTGAAATATTTAAAAAAAAAAAAATAAAAAACGATAATATAAATTATAAAAAAAAAAATAATTATGTTTTTGGTAGCAAATTTAATCACTGATTATTCAACTCTCATGATATTTTCCGTTATCTCGTGAATTTATGGAAATATATCGAAAATTGCAAAATAACCAAGAGCTCTTTAAAAATGAAAAAAAAAAAAATTTTTTTTTCATTCCAATCAAATATATCTTTAAACTCATCCTAGATATGTATAGAATATATATTTTTTTTTGAAGATATTATTATGAATTTAAAATGGATTTCTCTATGATGTGATATAGTAAAATAAATAAATAAATATATTTCCCACATTTACAATATAAATTGAAGGTTATTTCCTAAAATGACGGGATCATTTCCCGACGTTCTTCACGCGCAATCTGTCAATAAATCATGATACGGGCGAATTATCGATTGCTTCTGATAGTCTGCATATAGACCGTGAGGACTGCAAAATCACTGGGGAGCACCTACTGAGGACACGACGTTAAGCTCTACAAATTCACGTGTGCATTAGGGTCGAGTTGAGTATTTAGATGTTTGACCTGCCATAGATTTCTCATCCATTAAGCGATTGCTCCCCCATCACGTGCAAAATCAATTATTTCCAAGAAAAATCTTTTTTCCATATTCAAAAGATTTCATCATAAAACTTTTCACCCCTTGACAACCAAGTTGGTTGTATAGATGATTGGATTAAGGGTGGTAATGAATAAAGAAGAAAAAAAAAGTGAATCTTCAGTTCTGAAGTATAACACAAGTTGAATCATGCTTTTTGCTGTGTCAACTTGGGTTTTGTGTACTTTCAATTATCAATGGCAACACTGAGTGTCAATTGGAACAATTCTTCAATCGATTAATTGAAATTTCCATTTTATATCAATCCTAGATTTGCAAATAAAATTTTTGCAATTGATTTGAACGATAGTCGATAATTCCAAAAAAATATATACGTCTGATTGATAAAATGCATATTTTAATTATACTATTTTACGTATAACTCAAGAAATATTAATTAAAAAGAAAAAAGTTTCAAGTAAAATAATTTTGATTTTTAATTTTCTTAAATAAAGATTCCTATAATATTTTTGCTAAGTTTTATAGCTTAGCCTGTAGCAAGCCTCAAAGTTGACAATGTCAAAACACGGTCGTAAAATAAATTCCTAGATTTTCGAATTTTGAACTATGGCACAGCCGATCCGAATTTATATCGATTTATCCAACAATTATTTAATCACTATATAGTTTAAGGGGATACTAATAAATTCAATAAACCTTATTTTTATATCAATTTCCACAAAACAAAACAAACTTCTGCAAAAAACTTTGATAATACAGGTCCGCAAAATAAAAAAGTTCGTTGTGCTGGGTGTCAGAATATGCTTTTTCCGCTGAACACGAATTTGCGGTTGGAATTAGAGAGGTCACTGAGTAAAACATCGAAAAAACCCCCGAAAAACCCGAAATAAACTGGATTAATTGTGTATTATGTCTCAAATAGGTGAACAAACTAACCAAATAATCATTAAATTTTCAAATAATTCAAAGAAAATTCCTAAATTTAAGAAAAAAATCAGTTTTCTTCTTTTCCCTTATTTATTTTAATCTCAAAAACGAATTTTTCAATTGTTTTTTTAGAGAAAAAAAAATTTATACCAAGCAAAAACTATTTTTAAAACACTGTTAAAAAGGGAAACTCTCTAGCGGAGTAGTAACGGAAATGAAAGCAGGAAAAATCTGCGTAAAACAACATGTCATATCAAGATAAGAACAAAAAAATACAAATAAAATCTAAAATTCCATTCAACTCAACAAAAATTTAACTAACTAAAGTAGTCCTATTTTTCTCCGGAATTTTCTTTAGCCCTACTGCACGTGACTAGTCATTTTTCACGAGGGCACTAAAGCGTAAAAAAAAAAATCAAGTGCCAATCACTAAGTCACGATTGATGACATGACTTTCAATAAGAAAACAGAATTTTTTCATATACAATTCCCGCGAGCTTCAAACACTCAAGAGCTGTCTATAATGATGTACAAAGCATAAAATCTTTTCAAGAAAAATCTATTAAATTAAACTGATAAAAAAGAAATCTTGAAAAATATTACAATATATTATTTCTATCCTGATTATATCGGCACGACACGATCCAGGGTCAGATCAACAGAGTTAATAGTTTATAGTGCGAAAGGCTGGATCAATAAATCCGCATTTAACATATATTTTATTTTATTTCCAACCTACGCGAATGTTGACCAACATTTTAATATACATCTTGAATTAATAAAGTAACTTAAAAAACGATTTAAAACAAACTTGTATATGACATTTGATTTATTTAATTGAATAACTTGAATTTAAATAAAAGTTCTCGCGGTTTGCCAATTAAAACAAGTATATCCAAAAAAATATACAAGTTAAAAATACTTTTTTTAATTCCATACATTTACATGTATGAATAAATAATAATAGCAGAGCTATTCTGAATCATTAAAAAGCATTTTATAAAATGATCAATCACGTGCTATAGTCTGAAATAAATCTAAATACACCTTTCCAAACTAATACCATCAATAAATCCACTCAATCATCACGAATAAAAACACTTAATGACAGCAATCCTAAAAAAAACAACGAGGAAATATTCTAAAACTTCAATAATAGACTTGAAATACACATTGTGCATATGACAGCTTTGTAAATGTTTCAAGCGGAAAACTTCAACGATGATTTTCATATGTCAAAGCCTTCGGTACCTTCGAGTAAAACGAGACTTTTCCACTTGGAACGAAAGAAAAAAAAACTTTTTTACTCTAGGTTGTACAATTCCATCTCGAGACTTTCTCATTTCTACAAGCCAGACGTACAGACCCGTGAAAACAAAGTCTTAAATAAGACAGAAAAGGAAAGAATTTCGACCAACACGACGGGGCAGAAGTTTCTCAATTGAGCTAAAAGAAAAAATAAATATCGACTCACCATTGACGGCGTGGAGTTCGGTGGGTGACTTAAACTGCGCAGTGTGTAGCGCAAGTTCGCCAGTATCTGCAGCAGCCTGAAGCAGCAGCTGTTGATGATGATGCTGGCGCGTCGACGTGCGGTGATGATGAACGCTGTTGAGCACAATGTTGCTGGAAGTTCGACTGAGAGCTTTTCGCTGCCTCACTGCCTCCTTGTATATCCGACAGTACATGCTGATCATAACTATTCCGGGTATCCAAAAGGACACACACGAACTAATCACGGAGTAGGCGCGGTTCACCACAAAGGCGCAAAGCTGAAAATTTAATTTATTAGTGGGTGACTTATTCATTTATTGATCCTTGTGTACACAACCGATTTTTAACTCGTTATTACACATTTAAGGTGCCCATTTGTAAATAATTCCTCTTTAAGTCGCCTAACAGGGTGTATATTTTCAAAAAAACGTCTTTAAGAATTTATAGCCTAATTGTTCAACAACGAAATTGATCCAAATTAAAATATAAGACAATAAAAGTCGATTGTACAACACCCGTGCGAAAAATAAGGATATTTTATCATCATTTTATAGAATATTTATTTATTATTATTTATTTCAAAAAAAAAAAAAAATCACAAAAGCAGTATCATTTTCAAACATTCAAAAATTCCAAAAACTTTTTGTTTACATTAATTCAAATTGAACGCGAAAAAAAAATTTTTTTTTCGTTATCATAACTCAGAGTTTTCTACTTAAAACCGTAAAAAATAGCAACAAATTCTGGATAAACCGCGACTATCGTCTGAAGATTAATTCTATAATTAAATATAAATTTTTGAATAAACACGATCTTTAATTCTGAAGATTAAAAAAACTTTTTTTTTTCGCTTCCAAAAGAATTAAAATCATAGGGATGTAAATTCAATTAAATTCGAAGTATAAACAAAAATATGACAAACTGGGCACCAGGTATTTAATTGTGTACTCAGGGATAAAAAAAAATGAGACTAGCCTTACCTCCGGATTGTTGGCCATGTTCTCCAGATGATCCTCGGTCGTGTACCAGCCCATGAAAATGGGCATGAAGCTGATGAGAGCGGGCAGAAGCCATGCGCCACCCAGTAGACATCCTACTGTGCTTTGTTTCATGATCACAGTGTACTCAAGCGGGCTGACAATGGCATAGTACCTGTCAACGCTGATGCAGCACAGATGAAGGATGGAGGCGGTGGAGAAATAGACATCCAGTGAGTTCCACACATCGCACATAAATCTGCCAAAGAGCCACTTGCCTCCGGACAGTTCTACCGAGGCATTGAAGGTCATGGCACACATGGCAACCAGCAGATCAGCTGCTGCGAGGCTCACTACATAGCAATTCGTCACGACGCGTAGCCTCTTGTGTTTCCGCACGCTGGCAATGACCAACGCGTTGCCCAGCACGGCTGTTATGATGATGCTACCCATGATTATGCCTTTCAGTACGACGACAAATACGCTCACGTTGTCCGGAAGGTTTTCTACTGTTGGATTACTCGCTGGTACCGCTGATGAACTCACGTTGTTTGCACTTCCCGTCGTCGTTGTCGTCGTGCTCGCCTGTGGCGTTGAACTCGACTCTGGCTCGACCCTACCCACGCTTGGCAAACTCGTCGTCACGGCCGCCATTACGTTCAGCATCTTCTCGCGGAAGCCACTCGTCGCTTCTGCGACTTGAGACGATGATCACGCAAGCCGACGCATCCTCGGCAGCGATGACCGTCGGCTGTCCACGGAGAGCCTTCGTTTCAACATCTTTCACCCGGTGCTTTCCTGCGCTGCTTGTTTAAATCGTCGCCAGATCAATCTGTTGAACAGAAAAAAAATTATATAGCATTTTTTGCACACTCCTTATGCAAAGCAATACTCTCTTAAATCAAAACAGCGAGAAGTTCAGTGTTTTATACAGTGCTTCTTAATAAATTATAAACCTTTTATAACAATAACCAAAAGGGCTCTATGGTTGCACCATTTATTTTCGTCTCTTTTAGTATACTTTTAATGCAAAGTATTTTGCGTGGCTGAGAGATTTTCATATCCTCTTGATGCATTAAGGCGGTTAAATCATTTAATGTCATTTATAGTCTCTTTTATGTGAAGTTAATTAAAATATACAGGGCATAATCCGGGATTCTAACGGTTCAATTATGCTTTTGTAATTAATGCAGCCTAAGGCATGCTTGTTTTCTTAATGAAATAATTTCTCTTTTTTGAATGTTTTAGTTGGATAATTTATTGACAAACTGGAAAAATAATTTTCACCGTGAATGAAAAGAACAAAAAAATGTCGAAGTTTAATGGTGATTTCTCTGCGGGTCACGGCTGACGCTTTTCTCCCGTTGTTCTACAACTTAGTTCGTATGACGAGGCAATTATAATCCTGACATATGTTCGATAAAAGCAATCGAACCAGAACCTGACCTGATTTGTTTTCTTTTTTCTTCTCGCGGGCGGTAAACAAAATGTTTTTGAATATGTGTGCTCGCGGCACATACAGGTATTATTAAAAGTGGGACTGGAGAAGCGCTCGACGGGGCAGAGATAAAATTTCCTAGGCAATTAGCACACTTGAGGCAAACTTGAAGTTGAGTATGCCTGCGCGAGAAGCACGCGAAAAAATGACTGGGACAGCCCTGTACAATATTTAGAAATATGTATTTATTTATATATATATATATGTGTGTAAAAAATGATGTAAGTGTGCGCAAAGTTAATTGGTATAATTACTACAACCGTGGGTACATGCAGTCACCAGTGGAAATGATAAAAGTGTTTTTCGAGCGTCCTTGCACACAGCGTACATCTCGCTTCTTTAATTACATTTTCAATTGGCACTTAACAACCCCCGTGTTGCACAGATAAACTAGTTTTTATATAATAATATTACTACATCAGCATTGCAATGAATATTGATTTAGAATTAATATAAATAAAAAATTTTTCATGAAAATTAAAAAAATTAAAAAAGAAAAAAATCAGAAAATGTTGAAAGTTTTTTATCCTTCATTTTTTGCATTTACATAATCTGTTTTAATGCAATTTACAATAAAAATGCGGAAATTTTTAATTAAAAAAAAAATGAAATTATGGAAAAAGAAATTTTGTGATTTTTTTTTTTTTTTGTCTCCAGTCAACTCATTTATTTTGGAATAATAATCAATTTAAAAAAAATGTTTTTCTAAAAAATTTTATAAATAATCTACTGTTTTTAAGATTTTCTTTGTTTTCAAAATATTTTAAATACAAATTTCATCGAAAAAACTTTTGTTTAAATTTTATAATCTATTTCAATCTATTTTTTTTAAATAAGGAAAAAAATTTAATCATGCCGAAAGAAAAAAAAATAAATTTACGATTGATCAATCAAGATTATACAGCAGAAATTCATCATAAATTCATTTTAAAGAACAAAAATGAACATTTAATGAACTATTAAAGTTTAGCGTGTATTAATAATAAATTTCTAATACAAAGTACATTTAAAATATATCAAAAGTTCAGCATTCAGCAAAAAATACATTTTTAATACATATTGGACTCTTAAAAGTTCATCAAATGTTCATTTTTTTTCACTAAGATAAATTCATAATGAATGACTTTGCTACTCATCATTGATCAATCATGTGTTTTTTTTTTTTTTTTTCACTTTCGTAGTGACCATGAAATTATGAAAAAATTCAATTTTTGAAATAAATTGATTTTTTTTTTTTTCAACCATAATATTTTTTTCTACACGTTGAATAATTTCTATATCAATTTGTCCATAAAACCGGCAAAGATATCTACAAAAACATTAAAACCTAGCCAACATAAACGTTGGGTATGGTATATAAACAAAGCTTTTTATTTGCCCCAGAATATATTTATTATTCGAGGGATTATTTCACGGCCTTGATGAATAAATAAATATTCAGGTAGAGTGGCTTTTTATCTATTTATACAACGAGTTAATGCCTGAGTGGATGAATATAGATGAATATAAGTGTAAATAAAAACTTGTTTTATTTACTCAAGCGTCTTTTTCCTATGTGTATTATAGCCGCGTTGCACCGGCCGTCGACCCGTCGGACGGAAATAGAATTGATATATGACCGAAGCTGATAAAAATAGATGAAAAACAATATCAATCAATTGACAGTGTACAGAGAAAGACTTCTTTGAGATATCACAGCAGGATTTTCATCAAAAGCACGTGAAAGGTGGCGGAAATCGCAATAGCAAAAAATTCCAAAAGAATATCATTTCATCTCAGTACAAATATTGCCTGACATCTTTGACGTGTTTGAAGGAGATCTCATTTACAATAATTATACTCAGTTCTTTAGAACTTAATACTGTATACGATTTACAATCACGAAAAAGAAAAAAAAATCGCAGAGAAGAATTTTTTTTTTTTCAACCGCGTCAAAGGTACATATAAAAATGAAAAACCGCAACAAAATGCATTTTATTTTCCTCCATTTTTCCGACAAAAAGGACTTGGCTGTTTCACTTGTGGACCATTTTCACGCTGAGTGCCGTCTTTCAGCTAAATTTCACGAGTGGACGAGGGAAAAGCTTGAATATCACAGTAGTATAGCACAATGCCTCTCTCACCAATATACAATGAATCGCATCGAGAACTGTCCGGAAACAATAACACTGACCACAAGAAAAAAAAGTCGAAAAAAAACGTAAATTTTTACCTATTAAAATTTTATATTCGTGAAAATAACGACGAATGAATAAATATAATACCCTTAAATAATTAAATAGCTTAGGGGAGATGATGATAGCGTGACTGAAAAAAAAGACCGCGCAGTTACATTCATGAATTAAAGAGTAGATTTAGGAATAATAAGACTTATTAATCCGCGGCGTATCACAATCACCTTTTCATTCATGACATCACACGCGTTTACGCACACTCGACCGCTAGCCGTTGGATCCTCGAGGTTGCGAGAGAGACGGCAATAAAATAGACGCGGTGGAATTATTTGATTGCGGGGGGCGGACGTCAGTTCACCAGTTCCGCGGACCAGGGCGCACTGTTGGCACACTGAGACGCTTGCAGCTGCCATGAACAACCGAGAGTGGCGCTCCGAGCGCCGAAAACAACCCCCCGAGAGCAGCGAGTGCGGTCCTCCCACCTCGCGCCGGCTTATTGACAATTTAGAAAAGATTAAATAAACGGTTGAGCGAGGGAAAAGGGTATCATTACTGAAACACAAGCTTTTCCGCATTCTCTACACCCAAATGCCAATCTATGCCCGCGCCCTCTTTGAAATAATGAGCGTAGTCATCATTTAAATAAAGCTATAGACCATCCGTGATTATATAATGTCGATGCGCAGATTTTATTGCTCGCGATGTTATTAAAAAAATGTCTGACCGATCACGCAAACTTTTTCAATGTATTTATGTCACGTTGTAGCCTGTTCGCACGAAAAACGATGAGTTTTGTACACGCCCATCAACATTGCATTGGCGCGCCGCGAATGATGTGAATATCAAAGCCCTCTAAGACGATCGCAAGCTCCACACACTTTGTATATTTCAGTATACGCAAATTGCGCACAACTCCACCAGAATATATTCCAACATTATTTTTTTTTTTTTCGAATTTATCAAGAAAAAAAAACCGAAAAATTTCGAACTGTCAATCAAAATCTGATTTTTTTTTCAGTGGTTTTGATTTTTCTCATCATTAAAATGTCCTTTTTTTTGTTATAAAAAAAGTTTTGAAAGTGAAATTTATGAATATCTATTTGTCATATGTATCAAGAGTGCAAAAAAAAATGTAAAGCTACATATCAACTAGCAGTTTTGTAATGTACATTGGCATATAGAAACTTCATGCATAATCGATGGCCCTTGACGTTTGTCGCGACGTTTGGCCTTGCACACTTTTGAAAAAAGTCAAACGTCACGCCATCGCATGCAGCTGCAAACATACTTGCGCCTTATGTCAACCTTTGAAAAGCCATGAAAAAAATGTTTTTTTACACACGCAAAAATGATAAACTTTGTGGAAAAATTACGATATCTATTAATTTTTTGTGGAAATAAATTGTAAGGTGTTTTTTCTTTATATGTGGATGGAAAATTTAACATTGATATCCTTTGAACAATGAAAATACTTAGATATGTTTGCACACTAGTATGTTGCGACGATTTACGAGGAATAAATTTATTAACGACGCATGTATACTGGATTATATGACTTTCATAAACGCTCTATACCGTCGGCAACCCGTTAACCAGACATTTTAATGTGCATTACAGTAGTCTTATTGCTCGCCAAGCGTGATATTCAATCACTTTAATTGTTCACAGTCTGTGTAAACTTGATTGCAATTTCTCAGTGATAAAACCCCGAGTTTAGTCAAACGTACGCGCACAAGCTTGTGGTAAATAACGACAGAAGGTAATATATTGTTTTTACCTCAGGGCGATAAAGTAGAGAGTGATACCCGCGGAGTTATCGCGATGAATAAAAAAAATCTCAGTCAGAGAAGAAATAGGCGATTAAAAAAAATATTGTAAATTCAATTTAAATGAAATATTTCAATATTAAAATTATTGAAAAGAATTTTTTTCAATGGAAACTCCCGGTAATGTGATTGACGCAGTAAATAACTGCGAGTAGGAGTTTAATAATACAGTTTGCCGACTAAATTTACTTTCAATATTGTTTCGAAAGGCTCAGGCCACCTGCAGCAACAGCTACTCATACCTACTTGTGTTAGCTACAGCAGTGCGTACAAATAAGTGAGCTCGAAAAAATTTTATTAATACATCCAACCACCTTACAATGGGCCCAGTCAGACCCTCATTATATTTATTAGCCATATACACAGACCCAAGGACGTCTGTGTAATTTACATGCCTGCGAAACCGGTTAGAATATCGCACCCAATTGTTGACATCAAGAAAAAATATTCCAAATTGACGAAAAAAAATAAATAAAAAGAATTTTCATACCTTAAAAATTATTTTTGAAGTAATTTCACCGTTTGCTGCAATGATTCCCTCTTTTTTTCGTTTCCTCAGAGTTGTTTGACCTTGACCCAACCAACGAAAGTATATCAGCCGAGCTGAGATCTCCCAGTTCAATTGTGCCACAATTCTGCAGAACAAAAATTACTTAATTACCATTATGTATTCACATCCAATTTCGGATCTACATAAAATTTTCGGAAAAAATCAACTAAATAAATAGGAATAATCATATTATCTCCGAAAAATTTGTATAGACCTGACCGCGAAATGAAATAAAAACTATATTGCGCACCTAGGGAGAAAAGTAGATCATTCCAACCCGCGTGTAATTTTCTACCGAGCTGAAGGCAAGCCCACTCGCAGTAAATTAATTAATTTAAAAAAATTATATACGGCTAACTGATTTTTTGATAATTTAAAAAACACAATGTTTTTTACTTATAAAATTTTTTACTGTCCCAGAATTTGTGAGGAATTATTTTTTTTTTTAAGTTTTTTTGGTACTTTGAACTGCTGTATATTTATTTGCAAAACTACAAGACTATCAATTGCAAAAGTATCTCATTCTCAGAAAAAACTGTGAATTTTTAGTTGAGGAAAAGTTGCTAAGCGTGTGTTTATTTTCATACCTTCCCACACATCGTCTTTTGTGTATAATTCGATGACGCGAGGAAAAAAGTGGCACTTTTTCCCCCACCTAATTGGGTTGGAATGTCCATTTTTTCACGTAGATATGGTAAAAATAATTTTTTTTTTACCTACAGCTTTGATGCAAGATGTACTCGGGCATTTTTGATCCATTTAAAAACTCCATGATGTTCGTCGGCAGCATATACGGCACAAACTCGATTTCCATGTGTTGCTCTCTCGAGGGATGACTGCATGGGAAATTCAACCAACTGGTGGTGGGTTGCTTTGAAAGACGAACGCCAGTTGCACTAAAAAAATAAAAGGCAAAAAAATTACACACCCACACTGATGTCAAATAAAAAATCTACACTAAACTTCAAAGTTATCTACAATTTTTATACGAAAAAAAAAATTATGATGGAAGTATATAAATTCGAGGACAATTTGTGGTTCATGGACGTGACGGCGAGATAGCAGCGCACATTTATAAGAGCGATAAGAGAGAGGAAGTGGAAAAAGATTATCATTCGTAAAAAAAATGTGTTTGTTGGACCTTTCCACACGGAAATGTTGATTGTGGCGACCCTTATATGCTGTCTGTCTTTGTATATAGTGTGCGCATTATTACACACAACTGTTTATACATGCACTACGACTTGAAACGCAGCGGGAGGACAGAGAGTGGAGGGTGAACAAGTATGCCCCGCCAGAGTGGAGGCGACTCATGCGGCCAACCGATTTCAAATTGCCGCAGTCACCGGCGGTCCACTCGCGCGGCCACGACGAAGAATCCGAGCGATCTCACGATTGAGATCTCGATCGTGTATCACTCTCGCGCGTTTATACCCAAAAAATGATCACCTGGTGAATATAGTTTGATAATTTATTAGTGAGAGTACTTCCTATTTATCTACAACATGGTCTGATAAATGCTATTAAACATGGCGAATTGATTCAAGGTGAGAAATAATGAAAAACATTCGTTTTCGATATTTTCGAGAAGATTATATGCACTTGTAGAGATTCATTGCGCAAGATCAGGGCCGTTTGCGGGATATTAATGCTCTTAATGAATGAATTATGTAAACTGCAATGTTTTTTTAAGTAGCACTAAACAAAGCCGGGAAAATCAGTATTTTTATACAAATTTTATCGACAAAAAATCGTAAAATTATTAGTTAACCATTTTTTCTGATATATGAAAGTTGTTAAAAATTTTTTTTATCACTTGTTTGCATATTTTATCATTATAAATTGTCTATCGGTATTTGCATGCTTTCATCGGCTCTATATAGTTATCTATAATGTCATTCTCAAACTGACCTATTGCCTGATATAACCAAAAAAAAAATATATATATTTTTTTTTTCATTCAAAATCTACACAAGGAAATGAAATATAATTCTTTGCCCTCTGCATATCGATTGATATATCTATTTTTTTTTTATCAACATTTTTTATACCATCAATTAAATTCACGCAGTGCAAAATACAGCTGTAATAAAACATTCAGACTTCGATTTATCGGGTAAAAAAAAAAAAAAAACAAAAAACAAAGAAAAATTAAATTTTCATATATTCAAATGGAGTTGTATTGTGCAATTTTGTAAATCCCCCAAGCGCATAAAATAACAGCAAATAATCACGTCTATATCATATATTGCACTTGATATATAAAGATTTCAATCGATATTTTCCGTAAAATTGTGTTTTCCTCAACAACGTACGAACACCCTGTAATTTAAAAATCATATTGTTCTTCTTTTTTTTTCAGAGTTTATAAATATTTCATATATCCCACGGTTATATCAACGTAATGAGATTTTGTAGAAGTATTGTAAAATAAATTTCAACGTGAGAGAGGCGCGAAATATTTAGCAATAATTACGACGTCAAAAACACGGCTGTGTTGGACACAGCTGAAAGTTGGCAAATTGCACGACAAACACCTTGAACTCATTACAATTGATGAGGAACTAAAATTTTATCACATATTAAAAAGTATTACGGCAATTAAATAAAAAAACAATCTATAAAATCTCGAAGAAATTGAATGTTGGAACGTGAAATGACTATTAAATTTTCTCTAGACACTAGGAGAAAGACACTAGGTGCCGTCGAGTCTAATGAAACGATGGAAAATCAGTTCACGTAATTGTTCGTTGCGACCTTAACTTCTTTGTTGAATAACCAAGACCAATATTCGATCACGCCTTTTTTCACCTCCCTCTCTCGAGACTATATAACAACCGGCGATATCGTTGGTATGTGCATTAATTAAGCAATTAACCATTGTATCAACTAAAAAAAAAAATGAACGTGTATTTTTCCAATAGGACGGAAATTACACGGCGAAACGAGACCTTAATATTATTATTTAATCTCATTTTACAACGTATTTATACCGCATTAAACACACAGTGTCACAAGAACTTTCACACTATCTTGCGGCCGTTATATTGCCCGCGAGTACGATTGCAATAGTGTTGGCACAGTAGACAGCATAATAAAAATTACTCAGCAGTAACCAAGGCAATGTATGTATAGAGTTACTTACACAGGCGTATAATCAAGTGTCTCTTGAATGGCTCTCGTAACAAGGGGTGATTTGATAACCGCACTGCCACATTGAGGAAGCAAAACGCTCAGACGTTTTTTAGACCGCTGCTTTATCAGGGTTTTGGCGTGCACAACGCAAACTCCTCTCTCTCTGTCTCTGGCAACGTCAGGTAGTTCACACTTGTCTGCAAGAAAAAAATACGTCAAGTAAGGAAAAAAAATCTTTCCATTCAGTCACGTGGGAAAGATGTAGATAAAATATTGCTGCATGATTATATCAGCGGTAATATCTGGAAAAAAATGCATTTTAAATAAAAACACCGCGATTTTTTCCGCCTATTGCTCCATCAGCTTCCACTTAATCTTCTTCACATGCTCACTCTCACGTTGCAACACCCCACCGAGCTATCATTCAATCCTAACGCCCGAAGAAGACTCACCGATAGGCTTTATAACGACTCGTAAATGTCAGTTGGAGGAAGAAAAAAATAATTTCTGCATGTCTCAAGAAGCGACGTTATTCCTCGTCCGAAAAAAATTGTGTAATTGTATTGTCTCGAGTCGTTTATGGGTTTTATATGGTGATATGGACTTGAAACCGGAGATTTTATGAGTCAATGTTTAGATATTGTATTATATTTACTCGGGGAAATTTTATCAGCCTAGATGCGCTTTCGTTGAGTAAGATGAAAAATTGTGAGAGTAAGAAAAATCGTTCAGGCTATGATAAAATAACGTTGCAAATGATTAGGATGGAAAATCTTATTTGGTCTGAGTCCTTCATCAGTCAGTGACCTGTGTAACACAGCTATAACTTTCATCGCACGAGCGTTTACGCACTCGGTGGCGCATCAGAGGGACGCAATGACTGATGAACGGAAATAGAATAAAGTTATACGATCCGGTGTAGGGGCTGGATCATGTGTGCTATATGATTAATTTTCCAGTTGTCCCAATCTATGTGACATTGCAGGATATATCATCGTGTGGTCATTGTGCCCAACTTTTTTTTCCCTTATTGGTCATTTTTATTTGTGTAGTTTGTAACAAGGCAATTTTGCACGCATGCGAGCGGAAGGCAAACAACTGATATTGTATATATGCTAGTGAAACCGGATGAACTGACGCTAGATTTGTTTGTCCACATGGCTAACTGTAGTCTTGGTTAATTAAGCTTCTTTGAGCACTAAAAAAAAAAGTACGAAAAGTTTTCATCATAAATTCTTACTTAAAAACGTGATTTTTTTTTGCGTCAATTTAGTTGTTGTCAAAAAATTGATAAAAATCGTAATTTTACGATAAAAGCATCTTTTTTAACAATTGAATTTTATCAAAAAATTGCAACTTTTTAGATTTTCAAGATTTCTTAATAAAAATTAAACGAGCTTAAAAAAATTGTAAAAATGTAAAAAATATTTGGGCATTAAAAAAATCTTGTTGTCACACAAACTAACTGTGAAATAAAGTTAAAAAAATTCTTTTGACGTTGATAAGCAATGTATCTCTAATTTGATACTACTCGCAAATTTTTTTTTCAACAATCATGATCATCTAGGCTCCTTAAATACATTATCGTTAATAAAAAAATTGAATTGCAATATTTCAATTGATAAGTTTCGCTTAGAATCTTTTTAAAGCCTGTCCCGGACGCATTTCACACGTTACATTTGTTCTACTGAGTCCAAATGAATTTCAGGCAATGCGTAACACGCAGAAGGAGACCACTTAACGGAGCCATAACGGGATGGCATGGCAGGTGTGACGATGCAAATGAAAAACAAAAGATTTGAATCATGCCATTGATTATCATGCAAAAATTCCAGCTGCATCGCCTTAAATGAACTTTGTGATTTATCTACCTCGATGAATGGACGCTAAAATTGGCTGAACTGCTTCTTTGGACACGAAAAAAAATTACATTCACTCGGTATAAAATGGTCCATTGACATCGACATCACGTACCCACATATACAAACACAAAAAAAAATATACCAATCACCATTGAGGACAAACGAATCTCGGCAATATGTTCAATTATTGTGTCAATGAGGATTTGGAGATCACAACATGAATTACAAAGCATAATTTAACATATTTACCCATGTTGAGAGTCATTCATCTTCTTGGAATTTTTTGCCTTCGGCCAAATAACTTTCAGGCATATGGGAAAATATTTGTTTTGCAATTGCCATCTGCGCTTAGATTGTCCCATCCAATTTTCTGCGTGTCATAAACCACACGATGCAAATCACCTGACACAGATAGGTTGAAAGAGAAAAATTTTTAGTATGGCAATTGAGAAAAATATGACGGTTAGTGGCATTGAGCTGGTTTATAACACTTTTTTCATCATACTCACCCTAGTTATTTTTTTTATATGCTTGCAGCATCTATAGAGGATGTGTACAGAGGGCGTTGGTTTTGTAATCCTGTAGATTCACGGTCGTTGCAAGCAGCAAACAGGTTTTTATCATCTGTAATTCATAGTTTTTTATTATCAGCGTGGTTTATCATTTCTTGATGTATCATATACACCGTAGCTATTATCTAATGATGCGGTCAAATGTTAATTTATCCTTGGCTTATCTGTGCCAAGGTCCTGGCGATAGATATCCTATAGTAATCGAAACCTCTTGCATCATTGCACCAAGATTGTGTGTCATTGTAGTGAATTTCACTGTTCAGCGAATATTGTTAAAAGTTTCTTGACTCATGGAATTTAGTTATTGATTAAATTGATGTTTTGAGGCGCTTGATAAAACAAACTTGATGACCGTCAAAGTTATTGGCGAAAGTTGATACACTCGTAATATACGAAATCTTTAGGAATCAGTGTGAGTCATAAATCATTAGTTATATCTGTCGCACTCTAGACAACAATTTATACAAGATTATATTTTAAATATCTTTTGCAAACTATTTTAAAATTTTATCTTGACATTTGCGAGTGAAAAAAAATTTTTTGCAACACCTTTTTCACATCGAGAAAAGGTCAACTCCATTTGTTTCATTAAACTTTTTTAAATATTATTTTTTTTCTTTCCTTCAAAAAATTGAAACGCAATTTTAAATCGGTGTTTTTATAAAGGTATAATTTTTTTTTGAAAAAACAATTGTCAAAAATGTTTTTAAACCATTAAAATAGAATGAAGAAAAAAATTTTTTTTCAGGAAAAACAAATTTTTTTTTTTTTCTTCTTCATTTTTAATTATTGAAAAAAAATTTTATTATTATTTAATACGCGCATAAAAAAGTTTTTTAAAAGAAATTATTTAAATTCCATGAGTAAAAATGACCTTTAAATAAATATATCAACATTTTGTTGCAAGACTAATTGAAAAAAAATTCAAATAATCTTTAAAAAAAAAAAAAAAGAATTTAAAAATTTTGCTTTGTCCACACTGACAATTGAGCAGTCAGAATCCCGAGGTTTTGTTGCGTGCACGACTGAAAACTTTGCTTGTCGTTCTAAATGTTACTGGGACACAAAGAGAAGAGCAAGGCGCGTTCAAGAATTCTTAATCGAGTTCAACTTGGAGCTAAAAAGAGAAATAGCATATTGATACTAAATATTGCAAAGAGTTTATTTCCACTGCAGCTAAATATTATAAAATCTTCAGCGTCAATTTCGTTTATCGTTCCGTAATTTTACATTTCTCCATGCGTATATATACTAAAGCTACCTTACAGAGACCATTTATCTTCGTGACCGCATCGTCGTGCCGTCTCTAATAGCTTTCAGGTACTCTACTCCTCCTTTACACTCAATGATTCCTTCGTTCCAGTGTCCAACACTGTATGTAGCGTTGAGATCAAGCAGTGTATATTAATTTTCAAGTCGCAGTTTCGATAAACACTGGCTCAAACTGCAAAATAAAATTTCAATTGTCAGGCATGTACATTTCAATCATAACTATCACGCGAAATTCACGTCACGGAAATAATAATATCATGTGAAGTACTTACACGACATGCAGACTCAGTAAGACTACGGCCTTCATTACCGGATTTAAATCACACGCGATTACATGTGTACACTGTCCTTTATGACGATATATGTGCAGTTACAATTAAATTAATTTTTGGAAACTAACACAATGTATTTCATCATTAATTACCCAAAATCTGTTGAAGATTGATTCGTTTAACAAAAAATTTATAATGAAAAATGTTATAAAATAATGCATATAATGTGTCATATGAGAGTTAAAAGTATTTTAAAAGAATAAATTTCTATTTATATAGAAACAAAAATGTTTGATTAATACAAACAACCGCCGATATAAATTTGACTCATAACCTTAATTATGATAAAGTGAATAATCTGAATGTCGTAAAAAATAGTTGAATAAATTATTTTTGTCTTATTCAAGTTTCCTACGATACTGGTAAAGTCAGTTTAGTAATAACTTGCATCCGCTTCGATTACATTTATATTTGTATTATTATAGCACCTTAAAAAAAAATTCATTCCAACATATTATTAATATATAACTTAATTATGTTTAAAAAAAATATTCGTAAATATTTTAGTTGTCAATTTTTTTCCTTGATGTGCAAAAAAATCTGATATTAGAAATTTTACAAATGTTTCAGGTGTAAAAAAGCTGAAAGCTAGCCAGGCGAGATGTGGAGACACACTCGACTCGTGCTGACGCTGCTGGCTGTGATGATCACAAGGGTGCATGTGTCACGGAGTCAGACACCACGACTGGGTGCTGCTGTAAATTTATTTAGTCGCTACGGTTATCTGAGTATAAGCATGCGAGTTGTCCCAAGAAATGATTCTGAGACGTGGATATTTCGTGAGCCAACACTAGACGTATTCGTCAATCCAGTGGCAGCACCCCCACGACAGCGAGCCAAAAATTCCGTATTTGACGGCGACTTTCATATGGAATTTTGTGATAATGTCAGACAGCTGCTGCAGGCGTATTTCAGGGATTTCAGCTTTGAGAGTCTTGAGAGGCCTTGGAAGGCCTTTACTGCCAGTTGGTCGACAGCAGCAATGGCTAAACATCTCGGAATTAATTCATCATTCATCACAGGCGATTACAGTTACGTACTGGTGAGGGTGGCAAGATTTCGAGAAGACCAAAAACTCGTAGAACCACATGACAGCCTGACTTTGGACCAAAGTATTTCACTTGAGGCCAATAACATCACTGTCGGCGACACTGCCAGTGTTGTGCGGTTCATTAAAAGCTTTGGATCGCACTATATAGCTTCATTCATTACTGGAAATTCCCTGTATCAGGTAAGAAACGCCTCTGCGTTTTTTTCTCGTGGTAATCAATGAATATTCATTGTTTGCAGGTGTACGTATACTTTCCTCAAGTTTATCAATCGATTAAACACCGTCTAAAGACGCGTGGTGTAGTCGATCTGTCGAGTACCGAGCTGAGGAATTATTTTTCACCGTGGTACGCAGAGCATATGGGCATCATACAGTCAGCGAGTGGCAATCGCTCGACTGAGGCTTGGGCAACAAACCATCTTCGTGTTCAATACGCCTTCTTCTCATATCCGACTCTTTTGAAGTTGCACGGCGATGCAATTCTCCTACGTCAGCTGCACGAATTGCTCGCTGATGAGGCTCTTCTGCAGCTCCAGCTGCGAACTCTTGCGCCTCTTTTCAAAGACCCCCAGCGCCGTGAATGGTTCCTCGAAGTTGTTGATAACTACTGCAAACTGTGGGAAACTAACATGTGACACGTGCTTCTGTGATACTTGACTATTTTCTCTCCATGTGTGCGTATCATGTGTGGGTGTTTGCAAGAGTTTTCAGAGTGTCTGCAAGATTTTTTTTCAGGGCTCACAGGACCTGAATTAAGAAAATATTCGAGTGAATATTTGCACGAGAGTGATTTGTTCTATCTTTTTTTTTTTTAGACAGGTATAAAGTATCGGAGACTCACTGTTTGTGATGCAGTTGCAAGAGTGTCTTTTAATCTCTACTATTGTTATGCATAAGTATTTATTATGTAATCGTTAATAGAAAAAATTTTATAAAACATTCGCACTTTTTATTTCAATGTGAATTATCTCGTGAACGTGATGAGAATTTTTTACGACAATAAATACCACTACCACTTGGTTTAATTAAACCAAAGTTTTTTTTTATATTTTCATCTTTTTTTTTATTACAGGTATTTATAAAATCACCCGAACCTGACAATTAACTGGATTTTATATTGATGATAGAAAAAAAATCAAAATAACTGTAAGAATATCTCTTATTTATAGCGATATCGCGTCATTAATGTCAAGAGGGATGTTTTTCTTTTACCTCCAGTATTTTAAAATGAAAACTTTAGTTAAAAATTGACAAAAAATGTTTCAATAGTAAATTAGTACGAATAAGAAAAAAATACATGTATATTTTATTTTATAAAATTTTCAAAGGGTATATACCCTCCAGAAATACCAAAGTTTTTATGATTTTTTCTTTTTTTTTTTTTAGCAATAACGATAATTGTTATTGTATATGTTCGACAAAAGATTGAAAATTCTAGAAAAAAATGTAGAATAATTTTTTCGATATTTTGTTTCGTTTCCGAGATATTTAAAAAAATAATTTAAAAAATTCAAAAAATCCGTAATATGTCTAAAAATTTTTTCTCTAATAATTTAACTCTTGTGGCATTTTGCAGTTATTTTTTTAAAAATCACAAAAATATCAAGATAATCGACGAAAATTTCATTTAAAAATTTGATGCAAAATTTATCGTAGATATGTACTTATATGATATTTTGATAAAAATATTCTTTTTAAAAGAAATTTCTTTGTAAAAGAACAATTTATACACCCTTTTTGGTATTAGTGACGCGATATATTGTTAATGTTAAATATTTATTACATAAATTGTTGGGTAAAAAAATTCTATACAGAAGTTTTTAATAAATTCAATATAATATCACAAGTAGTATTCGTTATCATCATCTCCTCAAATGAGTATTTTTAAATTATAAATAAAAAGGAATTTTTCTATGCAACAAAAAACTAAATTTTCATTTGCCCAATTTCATTATTTAATTTAATTAATTTAATTGCTCGCATGTACATATAAAAAATTAAAAAATGTAGTACGTTTCAATAATAAGTTTGTGCAGAATGTTTTTTTTTTCTCTTCTAAATTTATGCATAAATAATTAAGCAAATTAAATTATTTGGAGTCATCAATTAATTCGTTAGATGATGCGAATTGAAAAAAAAAAAAAAATTTGATGAATATACTCTTGTCGAGCATTTTGGCAGATTTATGTCGATATTAAATTCGTTTTTTCACACTCCCCAAAGCATCACGTCTCATATAATCTATACTTTATGTTATTAATACTCGAATAATGAGATAAAAAATTTTTTACTCGATGAAGCTCGATCGGTATTAAATAGCACCTTAAGGGAAACTTACGCACAACTCAATCAGATCTCTTTTGACTTGAAAGTTTTGCACTGGCTTCTTGATCACGATTCAACTTTCTACCATTTACAACCAGTACTACTGGTGTCTCGACACGTATGGATTTGAAATCAAATTCCTGTTAAGATGGTTAATAAAAAAATATTCACTTATTGAGTCATGGAATTTCGTGTAATTTTACTTACGTTGCCAGAATGTGAGAATTTTTGATAGTTCAAAACAGGCTCAGGGATTGAAATAGAATCGCCAACTGTAACCCCACGGCCTTTAGCTAAATTATAAACAGTCACAGCAACACAATTTGTTTCCTCATCAACTATACAAAAAGTGCTAAAATAAAAAATTTACATTTTAAACGTGTTTTAAATTTAATTTAATCATAAATACTTACAATGGTACTGCATCAACACTTTGAATCCAACACACAACTTTTCCAAACACTACTTTTTCAATATTTAATCCCTCTTTTAATGAATTTACCGGCGTTAATTCTAATTTGATTGTTTTGTCACCTGACGTGTAACTTCCGTCTTTATATGGACCCATATGTTTTTTATCAAGGGACTAGACAAAAAAAAAACAATTTTTTACAATCACAAAAAATTCAGAATTTATAAGAGATTGAAAATCTGCTGAAAAATTTCTCAATAATAAAAGAAAAAAATTTTTTCCTGTTGAAAATTAACGAAAATTTTCTGTTCAAGATTAATAATACAGCGGATAGACAAGATTTTGTGTTTGATTTAAAATTTTTATGGCTCATTTTAATCTTTATGTAATTCTTCGTAGATCAACAAAAACGATTTTTTTTTATAATTGCTTATTTTACCCTAAAATTAATTTATTCAAATTCAATGACGTAAAAAAACTTTAATTTAAACCATTTAAGTGAATGAATCTTAAAAAATTTTTAATAAATCAAAATCTCGTTCTAATATCTCGAAAATTCATAAATAAATAACATAATATAATAATTAAAATTCTCGCACAACAATTAATCATGACCTCTTGTTAATTTTCAACTGCAAAATATTTTTTCCGTCATCATATTGTATAAAGTTTCAATTTTTCAATCCAGAAACTTGTAGCAGAGATTATACCTCCTACAAATTTATTATTTATTAACTAAATGATCTTACTTGTATCATTTGGTGCAGTCTTTTCGGTCTCAAGCGTCCCCGGCTTGTAATAGAATTTTGAACATCCTTAAGGTACTTTAGTAATTCATCCCACTTTGCTTTTGGCGCATCCCAAGTTGGATCTAGAGCCATAACTCGTTCGTACGCTTCCAAAGTCATTTTATACTCTTCTTGATATTTCAATGCCTGAATAAATCATTCAAATATAAAATTATTCACGAAAATCATAACTTTCACAAAGTAAAAATCAAAAAAACTTACTGTTGCTTTGTTAAAATACAAATTAGATTGATTCTTAGCAACAGCATCTTTTTCCTACAAAAAAATAATTTAATTTACTATAATTTCAAATTAATTTCGAACTTTCCAACAAGGCGAACTTACTGCTTGAATGTAGGCCGACATACAGAGCCTGAGAGTAGCAGGACTTTGTGCAATAGTGAAAAAAGACGCCAAATAGGCATTTCCAAGGATTGTCCATGATTGTCCATCCATAGTGTCAAGAGCGACAGCTTCCTTGGCATATTCAACACCCTGTCTAATGTTTTCTACGCTCTGCTTATGACTGTCAGTCGCCTCCTGCCTCAAAACCATGGACAAATTTCTGAGAGACGTTTTATTCCTTCCCTGCGACATTCAACATTGAAAAATAAATAATTTAAGTACCCAAAAAAAGAAAATTTGTGTTTAAAAATAAATACAAACATGAGGTAAGGCTCCGACAAAGCAGTTTTTTGCCTGTTTAATGTCATCTTTTTTCCAGTAACATTCTCCCAGTTCGTTCCAAGCATCGATTAACTTCGGTTCTAGCTTGACAGCCTTGCTGAGCAGCTCCTCAGCTTGTGGAACAAATCGGTCAACGACATTCAACGCTTTGCCCTTTAAATAATAATACTTAGCTCGTGACCCGTCTATCTCATATCCTTTGCACTCGTCGAACTTTGCCAGAGTGTCTTTCATTTCCCTCTCTATGTCGTCGTTCTTATTTATTGCATTGTCTAGAGAGTGATTTTCGAAATAGTGATCACGAAAGTGATAGAGCAAATTGACTCTTTCCTGAAAAAAAAACCAACATTCATAACCAACATTCATACGAAAAATTAGTTCAATGATTGTTTAAGCTAGTTGTGTAGATTTTAAAGGTTTTAAATAAAATATTTACATACTGTCAAAGCTACGATAGGATCTTCTTTTGCTTCGTTCGACCCTTTGGCACCGACTACAACTTTATCATCAATCACTGCCGACATGATATCAGCTCAACTATTAGTAACAGTCACCGAACGCTGTTCAGTAATATTTTTATCAACTTTTCCCGATCCATTAACGTTTTACAACCTTATCTTGTGTTTGACAAAACTGAGGTTAGTCGGTCATTTGTGGGGTAAACCTTTTGGCCCTCTCTCGGGAGCTCCAACATGGAGACAACCTGTATTGGTCCAGAATTGAACCAATCGTACTCAATTGTTTAGTTTAAATTTATTTTATTACTTACTTGTTTATAGGATATTGTTCTTCGTGTTATTTGACACTAAACACTCTTATTTTCACTTTTAATTTCACTTTTAATTTCGATATTTACTCGATACAGGGGGTGTATTATCCCAAAATTGGTCAACAAATAAGGGTACTTTATCGTCATTTTAATTGACAAAATTAATTTTTTTCCATTTACCCTATATGTTAACTTGCCGGAAATGGAGGCAATTCTTCAAAAATCAGTGAAAAAAAAATATGTTATTCTTTTTAATTTACGAGAAAAAAAATCACACAGTTTAATAAAAATACGAAAAATCTATCAAAATGTCGGAAAATTCGTCTTATAGGTTTCGTTCCAAAGAAATATTTTGCCACATTGGGTTTTTGCTCCAACACGAATTTGGCAATTAAAAATCGATTATTTTCAGTGATATTTAAGATTTAGAAAAAGAGGAATAATAAATATAAATAATAGTAGATTAATAACTTTTTTTGGCAGTACCACTCACCGAAAAGATTGCAGAGTCCAGCAACGGTCATTCCCTCGATGGAGTCCAACAGCAAGTGACTATACAGTAAATAGCAAAATGGCGGCAGCGCGGGTTCGTTCTAAAACGTACGACGTACATCGCTAGCGCGCAAGGTAATGTCGTGTTTGCGACGCGGTCGGTAATATAGCGGACTCTCAAGCTCGTAAGATGTCGCCAAATGACAGAGCCAAAGGCGTTTCCTCCCCTCTGGGTTCTCAGCTGGGCTCGCAGTCTGTGGCCAAGGCTTTCCCAGATTATACTGCATTGGCTCGGGGAACGCCATTTTATGTGTTTGGCTCTGACACTGGGACGGTGGTGCGTGCCGTGGTGATTGATATCGCTTCGCCCGTGCGTTATCTTGTGAAAATGTTGCTCAAGTACTTCAAACCCGACATGTACAAGTAACGTCAGGCTGGAAGGCGGGCTTTGCCGCAAGATCAAACGGGTCGCGATGGTGTAGTGCATCCTTGTGCGTGAATAAATATATATATATATATGTATGAATACATATAATATATATATATTTGAAGAAAAAAGTGTGTTTCCATTATTGGAGTTTGCGGGGAAAAAGTGTGTGATTCTCTCTGCCTCTGCTCAATCCTCGAACCTTTTCCTATTGTACACAAGAGCCTTCTAGTTGTCACGACAACCATCTGCTTTTTCTTATTCCGCAATATTTCGTGGCATTGCGAGAAAAAACGGCTTGTTATCGTTTGGCAATTTTCACGCACGGCCTCTGGATTCTCAAGGATTTTCACGACTGATTACCATGAATTCACGAAACATCCCGTCAGACAAGGTAAGATCATGTTTATTATTAATACTTACTCGTTATTTTTAAGTGTTGACACATCGGTCTATAATACTTTTACCGCACCCTGTCAAAGTAAATGAGCAGGAAAAAAAAACGATGTATCCTGAACACGCTATATTCATTTCTTCATCGGAAATCGTGCTTTTTTTTCCTTGTGCTATCTATCCTGCCTCTGTATCATGCACTCTCCCGTATCTCCACGGTCTGCGAGTTTCCTGACCTAGTTTCTTCTACCTACTCCGAGGGGCTACCCTCGGAAATTCCGTGTACTTCGCCAACTGTCGCATTCAATTATGGTAATTTTGCTAGTGCAAACCCGCTTTGTTGTACGTCTTGTAAAAAAAAAATAAGAGGATCAGGTGTCAAGCTCATGACACTTCTATAGTATACCTTTATTCTTTCCTTTGTTGTCAGAATCATTCTATAGGTATATGGAATGTTGAATCTTGACTCTCACATTTAAATATATACATTATCTATGTGCAATTCACGCTGTCTGATTCACAATCGTTTCTAGATTTTTTTTTTTTTTTTCTAGTGTGTGTCGCAAGTTTTGACGCACTGATTTATTCTCTAGTTGCGAGCAACATTGCTATATAAAAATCCAAGCCTTTGTCTTCCTTTATATAGGTATTTTATTATCGCTCGTGCTGCTGCAAGATCTACTGGGATAGGATTTTCCTAGGGGAAATGACGCGGGTATTATTAAACTTTTTTTTACGCAATGAAAAAATTTTTAAAAATTGTATAGAGGAGTGTTAAGATTGAGGTTTTAAGCATTAGTGCTATTAACAAATTGATGAAAGAAAAATTTTCAAGAGAAAAGCAGATGTCGCAAAACTTCTCTCACTTCTTTATTATTGATAAAAGTATAACATAATCGTTGTTTTTTTATCAACATTTAGGTGTGAGAAGTATTTTTTTCATAATTTTAAGTACCAATTTTCAGATTATGCCATTGTTTCTCAGTTAAAAATAATTTATTTCTTCGAAACTACTGAGCAAAAAATTCTGAAATTTTTCAAGGTGAATTCAATTGTCCTATAGAATAATTTTGCAAATTTTCATTAATTTTTAAGTATTTTAATCACACGCAACTACAATTTTAAAAGCTACCGGTTTGAGCCACGTATTTATCCGCAATTGCACCTAGCTAACTATCGATTTTCATGACTAGACTGACGCACATAGTAACGCCTATACATCGTGTAGTATTATCGTGTGCACATGAACACTATGGATGTTTGGTTGTTATTGAGAGGCATGAAATTTTATAGTAAAAAGGGTTAACAGGGCGTGAGCGCACAGAGAATGAAGAGTTCATCAAAAATTCTTTTGTCTCTTGCATTTACTGCAACATTGCGTTTAGGTGTTGAAGAATTTTATACTAAAAAGAAAAATTGTTGGAAGTTGCAAAAAAAGGAGAATGAGTGTAGATAACTGGGGAGAACAAAAGAGAGTGTGATTTACTGTAACAGTGTTTATATTCTGGACAATAAATACGAATTATTTTCGCTGAAATTCCTTGTGACGTCAACCTCATAACTTTCATCTCACTCTGTGATAGCAGGGGCTATACCTTTCTCTCGTTTCAAAAGACAAAATCGCCGGTTCGCGTTGGCAACGAACCGCGACGGCGGCGGGAAAAGTGAGAGACCCGTGAGCTGTTCTCTTCGTGACATTGTGTATTTTATTGTGCACGAATATAATTTTTTTTTTTCTCTTGTTTCGCTCATCCACGGTTTCGAAGTTTTAACGATGAACTTTTATGTCTAAGCGGAAGTATGGATGCGCTTTGCAAAAAGCCACCTGTTAAAATTCTCTTCATCGTGCAGCAGATGATACGATCCATTGTAAAAATATTAACGTGACACATGTGTGTATTTACGAGAAAGGATCTTTCAATTATATCCTGCCCTTTATGGTTTATAAATGTATATATTCACATGTCAAACTTTGTCAAGTTAATTATACAGCCGTTAGAATAAGGGAAATGTCGAAGGGAAAACAATGAAATTGAAATGCTGTAATTTCTGAATGTTTTTACGGGGAAAAAATGTTGCAAAAAAAACGAAAGAAAAAAATTCTCTCATGCATAGATAATAGATACTAGCGCAAAAAATTAGTTGAGTAGTTTTTTTTTTTTTGTCGGCCTTACACAAATAACATATAGTTTAACGTGTTTTAAAGTTGTACTTACTGGCGAGTGAATTTTTTTTTGTGGTGTAGAAAATTTTTACACATATTTTTTATAAACCAACAAAACGTGTGCCATTAAGATATCCAACTAATTTTTTTGCGGGAGCTCGTGAAACCCGATAAATTGATATTTTTATTAAAAAAAAAAATACTTGAAGAGTAAAAAAAGTTGGTTTTTTTTTTTTGCGCCATCCTATTAGCTATATAGCTACTAATGTTAACTTTGTACAGAGTTTTCAATTAAGAGTTTATCAACGTATATATAGTAAAATTACATAGACAAACCGTTGGGACTAACTGACTCTTGTCATTAAAATTAATTGAGCAAATGGAATTCATGATTAAACTCACCTAGTTTCAATCCATTTGATAATGTTTATTATTTTTAATTTTCTCAATATTTTTTTTTTTTTTTCCTTTTCATGTTATTGATTAGAATGAATTTAATTTAATTATACACGCACGCGAGGCAAAAGTCACATTTGGATTTGTAACAGATGTTCAAATTGCTTTTCCACGTACAACTTGTGTCTGTCGTCCTCGTGTTGTTCTTGTTGCTCCTTCATAACGCCGCGACGAAGGTTCTCCTCGTTCATATTACCGTTATCCACGCGCACAAAAGAGTGTAGAGAGTATATTCTATATTTAGTATGTACTCTTTTCAAACTCTTCCGTTTGCCACACTGTATATAACACTTGAACCAAGTGATTACCACTGGTGCCGCGAAGAAAAATATTATTGTTTGCTTTACATTGTGAGAATTTCCGTTGACTAAAATTACCCAACGTCGAATCTCCTCTGTCACGTACAGAATAAATCTTCTGATGATTTCTTCAAGATTAAACGTGTCTAATACCTTTACCCCAGACTAGCTCTTATCTATCACTTGTAAAACAACCTTCTCACGTTTTATTTATTGAAAAAAAGCTCATGTTAATAACCCTCGTGTTCTATAGCGACCACAAAAATCAGTGGCATGGGTATAATTTACTCCTCGTGAGTTCGGGGAAAATTTTTTTCATTCTAAAAATGGAAATGTGACGGTTGTCGAGCATCACACAGCTGAATCTGACTTTTTGTCACATCTGGGCCACTTCTAGCACTAAGACGATAAGTTGGGAATAGTGGAATTTTTTTCCCTTAGTCCAGTATCATCGTTTATATCGATTATAGCCGAGCGTTCACGGATGATCTCTTCTCGATGCCAACGAACGTTAGAAAATCCGAAAACTATAGGGACTACTCGAACCATGGTTATTGGTTGGTTAGCTATATAAACGACTATATCAATAACGGACCTTTGGCCTGAATTGTGCTATTTTTAAAAATATGTGGTATCACGTATACATTGACTTTTCCTAAAGTTCTCGTTGATAACGTCATTGCAGGAAATATGAAAAATTATAATCAGAGACGTTGACAAATAGCTTTTTCGTATGGGAATGTCATTTTTTAGATTTTGATGAGGGTAAAAGAAATTTTTTGCATCGATTATTGGTCACCTGACCCATACAACTAGGGATTATTAACTTTCAACTAGGCTAATGCTGGCTCAAGTTATTTTTACTCGGCATACTGAGATTCTGTCGAGTGAAATATATTTCAAAAATAAACAATGACTTAGAAAGATAAATTATACTCAGGCTCAGATGATGATGAGCAGTATTAAGATGTAACACTTTGTGGGCTTCTTACAAAATACATATTATCTTGAGCAACAAGAATGAAATTTAATACTGGTACATAATAAGAAAGGTATAATCTAACTTGGGTTGACAGAGAAAATATGGAACAATGATATAATAAGACAATTTATCTGCCAGAAACAATGGAATTATAAAAAAAAAAATCAAAAGCACAAATTCGACCATCCACACAGTTACCCTGAGAATCTCAAATAAAAGAGAAAGTTTTTCACTCATTGAGAGAGAATTTCAACCCCGTCGTCGTCACGGTCGTCTGACGCGGTAGCTTATGAAATTCCAAGTTGGCTAATTGCTCATTACCTTTTTTTTCTCTTTCATTTTGTCGCCATGGCTGTATATACAAGTGAAATTAAAAACCTGGCAAATGAGTCGCGACATTTTTGATAATTCTACTTAATTTTTCAACCAATCTCTCGCTTAACTTTTTCTCTCTACTCTAGAAATAATAATGAACAGTAGGGGAAAATTAAGTTTAGTTTTTTTATCGTCAACGGACAGTCGTAAACTAGCAAGGCTTTATGACGCAGAGCAAGGGTTGTCACGCTAATCCGACGACGTTTTAGCCGGGCACGTACACTCGCATGTGTTTTATACGTATACAAACTATATCTACACACTAAGTTCAATCTACTTAAACCCACGTATTCCCATATGAGCATATAACGCCACCGAGGTGTGTAAGGTGATTGTTTCTAAAGTTAAAGAATAAATATCACTGGCTCTTTGATTAGATAAATAAAATAAAATTGCTTACACGCTGGTCTTATATCCCTTGGGCTCTGAGTAGAATTACTATTTTTTTAACTATTCAGATACAGGAAAAGAATACTGATGAAGGTGCACTCCGGATGTCTTCAAGGCTGAAAACTTTTCTTTATCTAAAATAATAATGAGCAAGGGTCGACCCTTTTCTCGTCGATGTTTAGACAGATTAAATCTGTTTGCTTTCCGCATTCTTCGCCTCAAATCTAGTCTGAATTTTTAGAACATTCTATAATAGTCTAAGTAGAACATAAATCTTAAAAACCGCAGATTGACCCAAAGTGTATAATAAAATATCCATAATGTAAAAGAAAAATTGACTTTGCAGAGAAAAAACAAATATATATGATGCAGTACTAATAAATGAACAAAATACAATGTCTTGACAAAGTTTCAGATTTTTCCCGTTATGATTATAAGACTGGTAGTCTCAAGAGAAAGATAATATCGACAGAATGAGTCGAAATTTAGACTAGCCTATTGCATTTTTCTCGATCCTTTTAAACTTGGTAGTTATATTGTTCGTAGGGGGCATTAATTGTTATTCACTTGTGATATTTTACTCACGTTAACACCGGTTAATCATCGCGCAACCTTCGATTGGAGTAAAAACTGCAAAAACAATGATTCTTCTCGTATTTCCTGCAGCAGTAAACAATATTATGTATAGTAGATTTATGTATATTCCGGAATAAAAAAGGTATAGCTTCGTCTAGTTTGTCTACTTTCACAATTAGGCACCAAGAAGTCATTATAAAGCGCTTGCGAAATGAATTGCAGCTTGACAGTGTGTATTTTGCTGGTTTTGAGGGTTTAAGCTCAGCTGTGTACGTGTGTAAATACAACTAGGACAGCTACAGTGTCGACACAACTTCCTGCTACTTGCTTGAAGGAGGCAGTTCGTGGTTTTGGTTCTCGTGGCTCGCTCTGCAACCACGATAAACAACGGAGAAAACGAGTTAACTGTAGTATTGTGCAGTAGAACGATTGACGTAGCTGCAATTGTTCACAGACAATCGACGACGCTTGTGTTCATTATTTACTTTGCTTATTTTCTAGAGCTTTACCCAGAGAAAGCTGTGGTTAAGTCGGCATTTTTTTGTATTTTATTTAGGTCAGTCCGTGGTTTGATTTGCTGTTGGATTTATATACATTAGCACACCCGCATAGACTAGCAATTTTAACTGGATCGATTCACCCAGTGTCTCTATACACCGCTATGTAGAAATATGTAGAGTTCTTTTTAATTCCTATTCATTGTTGTTACTTATAGACTCCCTACGAATATTTGCTTAGCCGCAGTTTGCTTCTAAAATCGAAAAACATGCGCGAACTATATTCTATACTCTGTGCAATGTATTTTTCTTGCAACGCTAGCAAAGAGAAAGTAATATGTACCTACGTCTCGGTGGCGTCATTGTGAAATCGTGATTCGCATTTATGATCGTCTTGCGGAATATATCGCGGACGATCTGTTAGAGTCGAGTTATGTTCTTTGTTATTCCTTTATCTGGAACGAGCGCGACCGAGGCGAGTTATCTTTTATCCATTCACGAAGCCGCAAAACTTCACTTATACTTCATCTGCTGTCCGTATATATACAGACAAAATCCGCTGAACCCGCCGCCCTCATCTCCCACACTCAGTCGTGCCGGAGATATCTTTCCAGCCACGAAAACGAGCGCTCAGGGTAGAATACGAAGACCCTCGTGAGACTTGACTTACGCAGCACGCGATAGAAGATTCTGCTGCACCATACACACACTCTCTTTGCTTCGTTGCTACTTCATCGATTTTTTTTTCTTCATCCCCGTTGGATATCATCAAGCCACGTCTTAAAAGCCTTTTTCCGTGAGACGGAAATGGTTTTCCAGGCGCCCTCAGCGTCACGTACTTATCCACTCTTGTTATAAACCGAAAGAATATTTATGTTGCAACTCGAAATTTTCATCTGATGTGCACTGCTGACGTGTTGTTTTATGAATTCATTGTGTAGGATGGTTACGAGTGCATACACATCGTTGAAACACCTTCGCTTCTTGTTTTATTGCACAAGAAGAGCACGTCCTCCTCCTCCTTCTCCATCATGGCAATCAATCTCATTGAATTATAATCCAAGTACTTAATCTGTTCATTATTGCAATCGAGAATCAATAAAACACATCAGCTACACCCGTGTCTCAATATATAAAATAATATAAAAGAGATGGTGAAAAATAGAAGAAACATACAGCGTGGCAATAAAATGCACAAAGTAGGTATAGGCGCGTATTATTTTTAGTATCAAGCATATACACATGTGTATATTTGTGTGCGCTATAAATAAAGCTTTTTTAGACACCTTTCAGATCGACGAACAGACGGGGTAATAACATATAATTCTCAATGTTTCTGTGCACTTGCGCGAACAAATTGGTTCGTGGCACGCAAAAGTAGAGAATAATGGAATATATATTTGTGGGTATAAATTTTATGCTGCACTTTCAACATTGTATATATTTTTTTTCATATCAATTTGGGTATACTGTTGGAAATATCTATAACAATATGTTGGTTATTTCTTTTCGTGTACGACCTTTAACCTTTGTCGATATTTCAAGTTTTTCGGAAGGAGATAACGCATGTGTTCGTATACGAATACAGGTATATGAAAATATATGCTAAAGTTGTATGACCGAATGTGTGCATCATCGATCGCATCGTGAAGATGCTGTGATATATAATATACAAGGAAGAAAAGTGTGAAAATCCTCCAGGGAGTAGTATAAAAGTTTTTCGTCTTGTTGAGAAACGTTCAGAAAAATTTACAGAATAAAAATAGAATATATAAAAGTATACAGCATTCTATTTTGAAAAGTAACACTATATACATGGCAGCCTAAAAAATATGGAGAACATTATGGCATGTATGTAAAATGACAAAGAGTTAATTTCAATTAACTACGCGCTAGATGAGTATAGAGAATTTAATTGCGAATTTGGCACTGTAGTTGAAACAGCCTAAAGGACTGAGTTTAACACTATCCTAATGCCTCATCTGAGGTAATATAGACCAGGCCAATGTAGCGAGACATCGGCTGCAGGAGGCGAGAGATGTATCGTGGGTTAATCGAACTCTAGGTTTAATTTGAACGCAACAGTGATACGGATATACCATTACATATGTACTCTAGGGCAACGAGCCCACGTGACGCACATGTGCAGACATTTGTTACTGCATCAGTATGGAGTCCCCTCGATGAAGCAGCTTTCACGTCTTCCCTCCGTCGCTTTGTAGCCCTGTACAGTGGTCATAATCAGAATCAATCGCTAATTAAGCCGCGGCTTAATTAGCGAGTATGTTGTGTACGTAATGGAATTAAATGGAAATACTTTTTGGAACATGGGTTAAAACGCGGAAAAAAATATTCAACTTTTGCAAATGAGCTCAAGAAGATTGCTTTGAATAATTTAGCTGTGTTCAAGATATTTCAAGTGGAGTTAAAACCATGAATTTCCCGGACTTTTTATTCAATTACAGCGATAGCAGCAGCAGCACGAGTTAGGGAACGACAGGGATCAATGGCAGGGATTTTAGTGTCGCGTATCTGTCATGATTTTTTGGTCCATCAGCGACGTAAATGGACTACTGACGCCCGAGAGTATATAGAGGGATGAAAAACAAAAATTGACGATGTGGTGAAACTGGATTTTTTACACGACCAGTTTTTTTTCGCACATCCACGACCATTATAATGGATAGCAACACGCGTTACTTGTTATTGAAATTCCTGTCACTGTTGTCAGCACAAAAAATAAAAACCTATGGCCCTAATATTCACACAACGCATATATTATAAGGTGAGTCCTATAACAACAAGTTTGTGTGGCAAAGTACAACGTCCCTGAGATACCTCACTGCACATAGTTACTTACCTACGACGACCTGTATTTATTGCTCCACTTGCAAGTTACAAGCTGCTTTATTCCCTGACTATGTGTGTGCTATACACCCTATATGTTCTGCTTGTTTGTATATCTTCTCATCGGGAACGCGCGAGACGTACCGCAAACTTTAAGTTGACAATAGGAATACAAAAGTTATGTCCCCGAGGAAAAGAAAATATTCCATGTGTGTATTTAATATTACTATTCTACAATGATGCATACAGGTTGGATTAATATCTGGCAATGCATTGTCAGGTACGTGTAACAAGATAAACATATATACCGGAGAAGCCATCTGCTATATGCATGAAACTTGCGTAATTTTATAAACAAACTTCTGACATATCTAATGTGTTATTCATGCAAAGTGAGGTGTATTAGGTAGATTTTCTGCACTGAACGTGCGGGGCCACCCTTGGGAAATAATTTGAAGAGCCTTTTATGCCCACATGAATACACATAAAGATATGTAGAGGATGTAGACTTTGTGATAATGATATCTGTATTTGCCTTCAAATTCGATTCCAACGATTATTTATCACAGAGTATTGACACAAAAACGTGTCTAGTATAAAGACTATAAATCATATTATGGAAAGTAAATTTCGAAAACGTGATAATGGCTATTGTCTACACTGTGTATAGGTTTTTGTTAGCTAGCAACAACACGAATTATTATGCTTACACACGCTCGTAATGTAGGTTCCTAATGGAGAGTTACAACGACGCTCCCACATTTGTCTGATTTACATGAATCCACTCGTGATCAATTATAATGCCATCAGTGATACACATTTGCTAATTATTCTTCGCCATTATTACTAATTGCAACGTCCAGTAAATTAAATTATTGTGCGAGAAGAATTCGTGACACGGCGAAATACTTTTTGATGATATGAGTATTAGATTGAAAGTTTCGTTTCGATTGAAAGTCATAGATTGCATTTTTTCTTCTTCACAACTTCCTGATTTTGTCAAATGTAATTTCCTGATACTCGTACATGACTATAGTGTTCAAACTCTTGTGTATTCTCATTTCCGCAATTATTTTGAGCCAACGTTTTCTCGTGTGTGTGTAAAACAGTAGGGTACTCGAAGCGAAAATCTATAGGGCGACAGACGCCATCCGTGTGGTCACGATTGGAAAACCGAGATCGTACAGCGTCATGTTTCCAAGTCCCCAAAGTACGTGACACGCTCAAACTCGATCGAAGAGTCGAGTAACAATCCGATGCTTCGAATATAACGCCTTTTGCTGTACTGCGCCACACTGTCGTAGTTTATTCAGTACCCTAAAAAATAAATTATAGTCGATTGTATACTAATAAAAGAAAAGTATAATCTCTTTTACAATAATACATTAGTTGGATATTCCACTCTAAAAATTGTTCTTAAATAGTTGAGCATTTTTTTCTTCATGAATAACTCAAAATGTTTAATTAATAAACCTAAAATGCTCAGTGAATATAAAACTCTGAATGCTTCTATAGATTCGAATCTTTTGTTATTCATGTTAAACAATAGTTTTGCGGACAATAACCACGATTTATGGTTGTTATTGAAGTTAAATATTTTGTCGGTCTTACGAGATTTTTTCTGTTTTTTTTTTTTTTTCTAATCATAAAATACGCCCATATTTGCTTGTAATAGTTATCAAATACTTGCAGGCGTGATTAAATTTTTCCAGCGAGCTAATGGATGCTACAAAATGGACTCACGCATTAGTGTATATTTCCTTCACCCTATACTACTGGCGATCCAATAAAATCCACAGAGAGTTGAGAGCTCTTGCGTAATGAAATAGCAGAAGCATGTAAACCGCCGGATTTTTCACTCGGTCAACCACATTGAGATAGCCGGCGTCCTCGAGACTCAATAACACTTATCTTGGTCGTTATAGGATTTCTCGGCATTTCCGGCATTTCAGGCGCCCGTCGATATTATATACCCAGCTAAAAAAAACTTTTACCAACTCAAACCGCCAAACAAAAAACTAATCATGATTTATAATGAAAAAAGAATCAAGGTCTTTGTCGTCGTGAAGGTGGTCGTCTTAGGAGTAGACTTTTAGTTGAATCGAAGCTAATGCATAATGCCCTCCCTATTTTAACGTATCGACAACATATAGCACATCAGAAAAGTGGAGCTACCAAGGCTCAGATTACACTTCCTGTCGTCGTCGACATTTGTAACACGATTCAGTTGAAATTCCATACAATATCCCTCACACTGCGTCTTCCGCTGTTGAATCCACCAAAGTTGGTCCTATTAGCAATACCTATACAGATAGGCTACACATGCCTTTTCTGCAAGCTGTGCCAAATCCTGAGCTTGCACTTCCCACAGCTTGGATATAATAGATTCAAACGAACGTACAAATCCGTAGGCCAGCTTTATTGATGGATGAACACGAAAAGCCAAATTAATGAGGCCGAATCGATTAGTTGGATATAAGCCGATAATTAATGCGCCAATGTGTTAACGGCTGTAACGAGAAATGTGTGTAGCGCAGCTTTGCATTACGCATTGCCATTGCATATCGTTTCACTTCGTTTACCTTCTCCTAACAAAACTAACAGGCAAAAGCGCCCACGTATACCCACGTCATAGTTAATATTGCGTATAAATAATGTATATTTATACTTGATGTTTTTGTTAAACACACGTGTGTGTCAAAACGATGGAGCCACCGTCAGGGCGCATCAGTGAATCTAGATCGTGGCTAAGTAAATATCTCATTTTTACTCAAATATAAATCACATCAATTTTTGTTTTTAACTCTCATGACACGCACGGTTTTACGCAAATTTTCAAGTTGTATTAATCTATCGCATCACCAAAAATGCACTGGAATTATTAATCGTTGACGTGTCGTGTGTGTTGAGGGTGAATGTTGTGTTATTTATATTTTTTAACAGAACCGCACAACCCTGTTGAATATTTAGCGGTGGGCCGTGTACATAAACGAATGGAGGAGGCACTTGAGAGTAGACACGACGTCATCGGCCTGGTATGCGGGCTCGGATAGGCCCTCTTCGCGTACGTATATAGTTTTGCCCTAAACGCGGCGACTATATTCAACGAGATTTATTGGGCCGAGCTGGTTGTTAAGTCACACGTGACACGTGCGGATTTTGCCCGGAAATGCATTAACCACTGTGCGCTCTCGACGACGACGTCAGCAACACAGTAGATTTTCAAGTGTGTGTATATATTCACGTGGGTCATATAGGTGTATGCCCTCTCAACGACGGATTATACAGCTGGGCACTATCGCCAGCAATACATCTCAGCGTCATCAAGCCGTAATACTGGGTCAAGGATGTTATAGTACAGATTAGGATCGAGGTTCGCGATAGAAAGAGGATTTAGGCGGACGAGAATATGCTCAATGTGTCGATGAGTTGGTCTGGCGAGGCAGCTGTTAATCCGTGTTATCTCATTTGAATAATTTTACTTGAAAGAAATTGATTAAATTCAATTCTGTAATTGAATGATTAGCATAGAATTCGTAAAATCATATCAATTAGTTGACGTGAAAAATTGAATTTTCAAAGTGCCACCGTGATTTTTTTTTCATACTTTTATGAATTCCCCTTTCGAATAGACAAGAAAAACTGATGGTCCAACGAATACAATCAATTAGCATTATTCTACTCGTGAGGATTAAACGCAAGTGATTTTCTTGTCTGCTTCTCTCTTTGGTACTTTTCTACACAATAAAACGAGAGCCGGATTAATTATAGTCGGTGCAATAATCACGAGTGCGTTAGATAAAAACTGTGAGGAAAGTTGAAGAATAGTAACATGTAGACATATGTGGGTTTAGATGTTCCCAGTGTAATAATTATTTCTCTTATCCATCTCTCGGCGAGGTCCTCAGTGTATGGTGTAATGAATAGAAGATGCCTGAATCAATGTTAGTGCTTTGCATTGCATCAGATTGCTAGGCAAGCTAGGTATAATACCGTCAAACGCGATTGCAGTCGACGCCCGTGTAGATAGAGAGACAGAAGGGCTGCTCTTGAAGTTCATCGTATATCGTATAGTAGCGCTTGCTTTAGAGGAATGAGAATCTTCCACGAAAGACGTTAGCCTCGGGCAAAGTAGCGAATGTGCACGCCTTCCTAATTCTGTTGGACAGGTAAACGGCGCTATTCTGCCTTCTTTATGATCTCTCGAAATGGAAACCAGCAGAGAACGTCCAACACCATCTCTCTCTGCCTCTCGAGTTATCTTAATTCTCAAGCATGCATGTGAAGTATATATTATATGTATACATGTACGTATATATATATACAGATAATCTTCGTGGAACACGCGAGAGAACTCAAGAATATCGGCATGGAGTAGTAGACATAATGCTTTGGGTATAGACGTGATATTAACGATCGATCGAGAAACCGATAATATTGGATGATAGAAAATATATTAGAAAAAAAAGAGTGTACTTACTTATAGATTGTGGCTGGAAAATTCAACCGCATCACGTAATATAACGTGAAACAATTTCAGGATCTTGAATTTTTTATTTGCACATCAAATGTAACAGACAATTTCACTTGATATTGCTAATTTGAGATGATAAAAAAGAAAATAAGATTCAAGATATTTGAAATTAAAAGTTTTTCGTTCAGAAGAAAAATAAGGCTCGTCTGGGAAATATTATAAAAGTGGAAAAGGAGCATCAGACATATAGAGCGACCAGCGGAAATTATTCTCCCACATTGGAATGCGTCTTTTCACGACGGCCCGCATTTCTGAGAATTACAGAAGATCCACTCAAGCGCATCTAACAAGAAGACGAGACAAGAGCAAGCACGCTAGGCGCCCGGCATATTCTTTTCTGTCGCCATTTCTGTGTCATTCGTCGTCGTCATCCAGAAAACTATATATTCATAACAAATATATATATGCATTGTATTATATCAGATGAGTATGTGTATAATAGTCGATTAAAAAACTCGTGCGTTCGTTGGCGAATATTCTAAATAGACGTCGTTGTGAAAGCTCGTGAATAAAAGAAGAGGAAACAAACTGTAAAACGTCGCCGACTTTGTACCTACTCTTACATTTTGTATATATACCGCTATATACCTATATTTTATCTCTCTTTCTCGCTCTCCCTCGCTATAACCGCAGCCATTCATTCGTCTGATGGTGGAGGGTAGGGTGATTTGATTATAACACTAGCAACGACCGTGAAATCGCGATCGGAAATTGAACCGATTTCCGATATTGATCAAATTCCAGGTGCGAATAAAATAGGAAGGCCCCTAAGTATTTGAATAATCGTGACGATCAGCTGCGTTCTATTCTGCTCATTTTTCTTCTTATTCATATAAAATCCAATGAATATCCACGAGAATAAAATCCAAGTTTTTATTCTATTTTTATTTTCCGTTCTTCTCTTTAATTTGATTCTCAAACTATACAATTCGTTGTCGGAAACTTCTTTATAAAACAGAGTTTTAGTTGTCTTTTTTTTTTATTTTCCTCCAAAAGAGAGAACACGACTATACGTTGGTGAATTCTCCTCTATCTGGCTCATTCGACTAGACGCCCTCGAAAGAATCTATCCTTTTCTCTACTTCCCACGATGAGTATATGGTTATAAGCAAGTAAGGCTGAGGAGCCGCCTGGTCATGGACCCCTCAATCTCTCCGTCTTACTCGCATCGGTTTGTCGGTGTCTCGCAGTTATGTGTTTCAGTTTCGTTCTCTTCGCTCCTTACCTCCAGGATTGCTGCTCCGCACGACTCCAAACATATAAACTGGAACCCAACTAGGTTGCCTAAATACGTTCAAGAGAGGCAATCGCCGGAGACCCAACAATATACAAGCAAGCAATAAGTCCTTGTGGTCCACCTTTACTTTGGCACAATCTGCGGCATTCTTGGCCGATGAGTTCACCCGAGCAATAATTAGTGAATGAATACACGCGCAAAAACCATTATTCTGCGCACGCGCTGTTAAATCGATGTCTTCGTTGTTTAGGTAGTATATATATTCTCCTTAATCGTCTTTCTTATAAAAATCATTAACTCTTCTCCAATCGATATAGATATCCATCATTCTACATCTTTTCGTAAAAACTGTAAATATGGTTCTTGCCAGTTTGAACAAAATGCGTTTTTTTTCATCTATATAATTTTTGCTACTTTTTATAACAAGGTTTTAGTGTACATGCTTTATTCCTATATTAAAACACACACATTGCCTAGACAAAAACTAACAATCTCAGGAGTGGATAATTGCTGATTTATTTAAAATTTTTCATTGTAACGATCGTTTGGTAATCGTAATAGATAGTATGTTTTTTTTATTAAAGTTTTTTTTGCAACCGTGAGCATCAGCTTTTTTTGGCGGTGCTCGATGTCACCGGTATTCTGGAGACAAGGTAATTTTATACACGGAAATCAGGTCGAGCAGAATGGAATGGGCGAGCTTGATCCATGAAAGGAGTAGCTCGCCATCAGCCACAATGTCTGTCGCCGGTGATGAATATGACGCAGGCCAAGTGAATGTACTAATATAGCGACGGTTTCCGCGCGTCCTCTCATTTAGTTCAAGGAAGATACGTTAGGAGGAAGGATTATTTCTTATGAATTATTACTCTGCCATCTCCAAAGCAGCCGACGTGAAGAGTTTTCCCGAGCAATTCACATCCCAGTCATATCTACACCTTCCGTCTTGTTTCTAGACGTGACCCCATTGTCCAGAGCTCACGCGAGCACATCAGAAGTTTGTCCTCCTCAATTGAAGTCATCTATTATTATCGTGAGATGAATTTCACATGCCTTCGCTCTCTTTGGCTTTAATAATCTTCTACAATTTTTCATCAAAAATTTCATTTTTCCTTAACTTACTGTCGCGCGCGCAACTTCACACGTTGCGCCTTTTACACTGATGCAGGTCTCTGACCCCAAGTGAGTCCTGAAGGGATATGACATTTTCCATGTGCGTGTGAACACACATCAGTGCAGATTCCAGACAGTTGTGTGGCTGCTGCTGCTGCTGGGCAAAAGCTTTTGGTTCCGTTAACGAAGGCGTGCAGGGAGGAGTATAGAGCCGAAACGATGTTTTATGAGGAAGAAATAAAGAGACGACGGGAAAAAGAGCCCCCGTGTGCTTGTGTATATGTGTGTATATGCTTGGATGCTCAAAGGATCATCCGCGACGCTGCTTCATGCTTCTATCCTACGTTATACGCTTTTTGAATGTCCATTCGAGGGCTTACTCAATCTCTGGCACATCAGCAAGAAGCCACAAACGTTTCTCTAATTTTCCTAAAGCAATTCAAACTTTGAGAATCTTTTTTTTTTTTAAAAAATACGGAAATTCTTTCATTAAGTCTATGACTTTTCTGAATACTTATACTAAATCTTTAGCAATTCATTCTCACCCAGGCCAACTTCTTTCATCTCGACGACTGACTGAACAAAGTCAAAGAAAATAATTAAAAAAAATAATCCGCAGTTATAATTGCTTCGTTTATATTTTGATAGAGTCGCAACCGTCTGAAATAAATTATATGCATTTTCAGTGGGTATGCATGTATGTTGTATTAGGAAAACTTGAAACTGCTGTGAAAATTTTTCAATAACTATACTCTCTCGGCAATTCTTCTAACCAATTGATTTTACGCTAAAGAAGCAGGTATAATAACAAAAAACTTGAACGTTGAAATATCAGAAATGTTCTCCAGTGGACGATGAAAATTCACGAAAGAGAATTCAGAGAGAGAATATATATAATAATTGTATTAAAAAAATCTCTTTTGTTTTAATAATTTTGCAGCAGCGTTAAATAACTTTTCTCTTCAGTATATCCATTAAAGAAAACTCATTTTACGTACAGTTGATAAGTTTTTTTTCCAGTGACAATTGAATAACGATCGCCAATCACAGTTTAACTTAAACTTTTAACGCCTGAGCGAAAAAAAAGAAAAATCAACGGAAAAGATACTTTCTATTCTGGAAAACTTATACATTTACGGTCGTTAACCAACAGTTGAGTTATATATACGAGGCTAAAATAAAAATGCTTTCATTTTATATTTTTATTAACGAAATTGAATAGAATCTCATTCAATTTTGTGGCGTAAAATATTAAATTAGAGTTATTAAAAATGACTATATACGAATTTTAAATTTATTATCCGTTTGTTTCAATGCAAATGTCGAACTAATCAAAAAATTAATAAACTAGCATTAGATACTTCTGTAAAAAATGAAAGAAAATTTCATCGAAAATTTTTCTGAAAATTAGTGGCGTACTTTCGTAATTTTTTATGATTTAAATGGTAAATAAATAAAATAACGAAAAATTTCATTACAGAATAATTGGGATTTTAATTTTTTACAAAAAATTCAATGTCATTTAATTTTTTAGATATAACCAATTTTTTAGAAATTAAAAAAATTTTTCATTCTACATTTTTTATCAAAAATTTAAACTTCAATCGTGTAACTCCAATAAAATTATTTTTCGTTATCATATCATGCTCAGTTACCGCGAATTGCTGCCACAAATAACCGAAAATTTATTTTCAATTCGTCATTAAACCACCAAGAAATTTGTTCCTCAAGGAGATACCAAAAATCTTTGATTTTATTAAATACAAAATTTTTTTTTCCATATTTAATTTCCCTGTTGTACCGATCAATTCAATATTTTTCTGGCTGTAGAAAAAGTGGGTGGCAATGTGGACATTATATCATGCCGTTGGCACAGTCCGTCAAATCGGCGTCGGGTGACTCATTGCGTTGGAATAACAAGGTTCGAATGCTGACACACCCTCTCCGGATTTTGAGTTGCTCCCCGGGCGACGGTTTTCCACATGCAGGCAACAGCTGCTTCTGCTTACGCTGGGCACGTTTATCGTGGCTGCAGGGTGACAGAAGAAAAATCACGCCTCACACGATATATAGATTTCAGCAATGACAAGCGACGTACATATGTAAGTGTTTCGGCGTCGCTCGACGCTGTGGGACCCAGTCGAGGAACAGAATCTGTTGAGAGAAGTGTGGGCGCAGTGGGAGAAAGAACGTCGGCGACTCTATAGAGCATCGCAGTGGGGTTCGATCGATCGCAATGTTCGTCCTCTGTTGTATACGCTAGCCCACCCGGCCAGAGCGCCTGCTTGCCGCAACCCGTCTGGCTTCGTGCAGCAGCAGATATATACTAGCCCAACCTGACTGCTCTCTGTCCTCTGCACGCTTTTCTCCAGTGTTATATACCCTCTCTGCCTTCCTTTCGGCTCATCCGCCGCACTCCTTAACCCTTTCCGATCCCTTAATGGACACTGCGTAACTCGCATTGGATTGCCGTACACGCCAATGGGGTTGGTTTGAGGTTATTCGCGCTCTGAACGCACCCCCGCTTGCAGTTGTACCCTCGAAAATTAAGGAAATACCGGCGGCAATTAAATCCGAATGAAATAGACGGAATAATTTTCGTCTGACTCGTATATTCGTGCTTTTTCACGGATTTTTTAACAAATATTAGGATTATTAGGAAATTGAAAATAGTTGGATATCTTAGAATTAATTATTTGTTAAGAATGATTGAAATGGTCAAGAAGTATTTCGTTGCAGTTGAATTAAGATTGAAATGATGAATTAAATATTAATTTTTATAGTTTTTTATAACTATTTTTCTGGTGCGTTTTGTTTGATGTGTTTTTTTCGATTTGTATAAATTTACAGGTGGAGAATTATTTTTTGCCATCAGACACACATAAAAGAGTGTATATATTTCTCAGAAGATGTTTCTGATATACCTGACTGTTATTCCCCAGAGGGCTATATATAGCATAGTCTGGAATTTGGATGTGGTATTAAATCCCGAATTTTTTTTCCTCGCTTTAATTCTCTTCAAGGCCTGAGACTAACTATAAAACTGATTTTAAAGATTCTCATACCAATGCATGCTCATATCTATATATAATAGAGACTATAGACTCAATTGAAATACTAAAATCCTTAGAATTTATTGTGCTCAAGATTCTCATACCAATGCATGCTCATATCTATATATAATAGAGACTATAGACTCAATTGAAATACTAAAATCCTTAGAATTTATTGTGCTCAAAGTAATAATTATTAAACCATCAATTTTGGTAGAATAGTTTAGAACACTCCCTTGAAAATTAATAAAAATTTAAGTACAATGATCGTTTACGTTTTTATCGAAGCTCATATCTATATATAATAGAGACTATAGACTCAATTGAAATACTAAAATCCTTAGAATTTATTGTGCTCAGAGTAGGAATTATTAAACACTCCCTTGAAAATTAATAAAAATTTAAGTACAATGATCGTTTACGTTTTTATCGATAAAAAACTTTTACATCAATTTTGGTAGAATAGTTTAGAACACTCCCTTGAAAATTAATAAAAATTTAAGTACAATGATCGTTTACGTTTTTATCGATAAAAAACTTTTAGTTTATTCTCTGTTCAAATTGGCACCTAGCAGGTTGCAGTTGAAACACCCTTTGGTTTTAATTGAAAATTTGCAATAAAATTGTTCTTATTTTTAATAAATTATTCTTTTTATTCGTAAGCACTTATTTATTAATGAAAAACAAACCCTTTGGTTTTAATTGAAAATTTGCAATAAAATTGTTCTTATTTTTAATAAATTATTCTTTTTATTCGTAAGCACTTATTTATTAATGAAAAACATTTATTATTGCACTGATAAACTGAAAAATAGAATTTCTCTGGACTTTGAATACAGGGGATATTTTTTTATTTTCACAACAATACAGACATTTTTCATTTTTTTAAATAATTTTCAGAGTATATTAGATAAATATTTTTCGAATTTGAAATTTTTAAGACCATTTTAATGAGATTTTCAAACGCTATTACAATCGACACCACAGGCAATATCGACAGATTTATATGCTTTTAGGGATAATGTTTATTTATTTAACTCATTTTTGTAGTTATTTCTTAAAGCTCATAAACTATTATTTAACGTAGCATATCATCCAAATTCATACGTAATAAACAATAAGTGTAAAATCAGAAAAAGTAAACAACAACGCCTGTTACTTTCGACACTGGTAAAACAGTAAATATTTTATTCCAACTGTTCTACTTTAGTTATTACAAACAGAAAAAGTAAACAACAACGCCTGTTACTTTCGACACTGGTAAAACAGTAAATATTTTATTCCAACTGTTCTACTTTAGTTATTACAAAAAAATTTGTAATGGCGCATTGTTGTGTTATTCTTTATACATGAATATTTATCAAAATTTAATATATTACTATTTACTGATATTTAAACGTCACTGTTTCAACTGGCTCTGTATTTTAATTATGTCTCCAGTCTCCTCTATACGCGGTGAGACTCTACGATAAATTCGATGCTTCGTGACCCATTTAACATTACTTCCACTTTTCGTTTCTCATCGCTTGTATTCGGCATATTTCATATACACTCAAATGTACGTGAGCAATATCGATGTGAGTCCTCCTCACTTCCACCATATATAGCAGACCATATCGATAGGTCGTGAGGTATTAAGGCCGTTCGATGGCAGTGCAGTGTGACGCACAGCTTTATATATATCTGCCAGTGTTGTGAGCTTCTTTCCCCAATGATTCTTTCATGAATAATCAAAGTGTGTCAGCGCGGATTATTATCCTCGCATCATTTGTCTTCTTTATTGTCCCTCCATATACCAATCAATATTACCTGCAGCCCAGTGTGTACATATACTCAATGTTTTTATCAATAGCTGCTTAATTGCTCGCTTGATTCTCGGACACGCATCAAATAATCTTCATGACTGATGCACGAGCGAATGCGCTTAACTAGAATAATCCCTTTTCCCCCCTATATCACACAAATATTTGCTCATCGTCCCCTCCTACAAATGCACCAGCAACTCAAAACAAAAAAATCTGGTTCGTTTGCCATCAACAACTCATTGTTGTTATCAATCTTATATTTTTCTTTTTCTCCGCGTGCTCAGTGTACAAAAAATTTTTCTCTCTTTTTTTTTTCTAAAAATTTCTCTTCACGTAGAAAAGCCATTAGAATGGCCATTCTAGAGCCTTATCAATGCGGTTGGTATATACGAGAGAAGAAAATAGAAAGGTACGCATTTTTTCCGCCATGCGCGGTATTGTTTTGAAACAAAAACCCCAACGGACTCATTGTTATCACATTCACCGCAGGTTTTCCCTGCTGGATTGTAAATTGGAGACGCGGTTCTGAAGCGAAAAATATCTATAGATGTTTTTTTATACCTCGGAATTTTTCTTCAACGTCGAGAGATTTTTTTCTATTCGATTGATATGCACACTACATCGGGATTTTGGCCAGCACGTGCGGAAAGTGAGTGAGCGCCGTCCGCAGTCTCAATTGGGGGTGTAAATTCCACTGGCTGTTGTCTTCCCTTTATCCCCCGGCTCCCATGAATATCGGTCAATCCAATTAAATAATTAAATACACCTTGTTAGCGCTGCAATAGCTTTGTGTGTGTGCACGTGTGCACATTCACGGCTTCGGGTCTCCGCGGAATAGAAACTAGGGCCGAGACGATGAAAACCACGTTCGATTCTCGCTGCTCTGTGTTCCGTATATCTCGCTTGCTATACACCTCTTCTATTCTCGTGTCCTCTAAAAGCCCTGGTGGTGAATAACTGTGTATAATCTAGTCAACCTCCGCGAGAGAGATTAAGTTAGGCTCTTGATGAGCAGCTGCTGCTCACTAAACTTTAGTGCAATTTAATTATAGACAAAAATCATTTTATCATTCATTGTCTGGAAATTTTATCCTTATTATCAAATAAATATTTTACTTTCATTTTTTTAATGGTTAATATAGAAAAAAAATTTTTTTTTTTTTTTTCATTAAATTTTTTAAGACGATACTTTGTGGAGATTTTTTGCCGATAACTCGGTTACCTGATAAAATAATGAAAAATGTCAGAAAAAGTAAATTGTTGTAAATTTAATTATTTATAAAAAATGTAGAATAAATTTTTTTAATATTTTGTGTCATTTTTGAGATATTTTGAAAATTGAAAATTTCAAAAAATCAGTAATAATCTTCAAAGCTGATGAGAGAAATAGAAAAAAAATTTTTAACCATTTTTTTTTTTTTTGTAGAAAATTCAAAATCATTTAAATCTGATTATATTTTTTATTATCTCGTTTATTTACTTAGAATTATCATTTTAATTAATAAATCTAGACATTGGTTATTATTGGAATGAAAGGTTTTTTTTTATTAATTTAATCTGATTATTGAATTTCATATATTAATTAATGCCCGAAGTGTTATTTTGATACAGATAAAAAATTAGATTATTGTTGGTTTTTTTTTTAAAATTGATATTAATTAGTTTCATCTGATTTACAATTTTCCACACGTTAAAAATATATGCATGTCCTAGTTTATGATGGTTTATGGATATATTCAAACATTTATAAAAATAAATATTGATTACTTGTAAAACGGGAAATTATATTAATTGAAATATGCGGTTTTAAATGAAGACTCTACAAAATAATGGAAATAATTTTATCCTGAAAATAAAATTTTTTTTTTCAACTAACACCAATAAATTGTGAAGAATTTTTAAAAACATTTTATATGATAAAATTTATAAATTACAAAATTTTCAATGAGATAAATTGCACTTTAAAATGACAACTGACGTTGTTTCTCATCAATGTCGCAATGCATAACTATAAAAAAAATGATGTATTTTTGTTTTTTTTCAAAATATATTAAAATTACACAAAGTATCAAAAAAATTTACTCTACATTTTTTGTGGAAAATTTAATTTTCAAAAGTTTAATTATATCTTTTTTGGTTGACATCACTATATAGTACTTAAAAAATATAAAAATAACTGAAAATGTTCGATTTTTCTATTTTTTAGGCATAGTTCTTTTGATTTGTTTAAAATAATTTTTCGATGAAATATCATTTTAAAAAATAACAACACAACTTTTTGACGATATACGCTCAATAAAATACAATGTAATGTATTTTTCGTATATATCTGATGTTTATCGAATGTTATTTAAAGTGCGGTCGGAATGTGAAGTAGGATTAAATAGATCTTTAGCATGCAAATGTCCATTATCGAATATCCATCTTAATCTGTATATTATTATATTCATTCTGAATATACCTTAAGCTTTATTTAAAGCGATAAAATTTATATTTCACTCACGAAATCGTATATATGCTGTAGTTTATGCCATTAAAAAATATTTTTTAATTCAATATTTATACTATGAATAAAAAAGTTGCGATGGTGAATATATAATTGAGTGCAATATGTTTAATACGTTTTTTTTTCCTCATCGCTAAAAAAATTATAACGGTTCTCTGCACTCTTGAGTTACCATAAGCGCCTCGTTGAAGTTTTTCTCTGCGGGGAACATGAGTATATATATAGGTAGAAAAATGTATTGGTATAGACGAAAAGTGACTTTAACGATCGTACTGCATTCATGAGGTCAAAAAAGTGCGCTTGGTGGCCGCGTGAAAAAAATATATGGATCCTCGGGCGTCGATCCAGGTCTCCAAACTGCATTCATGAGGTCAAAAAAGTGCGCTTGGTGGCCGCGTGAAAAAAATATATGGATCCTCGGGCGTCGATCCAGGTCTCCACACGGAGAAGAATTTATTCCAGAATTTAGACTGAAAATCTACCAAGTATTTAGAGTGTTACAGTCCTACCTCGGTCCATAAGCCTACATGAAATTTTTTTAATCAAATACACACGAAAATTTGATATTCGGACTTATAGACCCGCGTTAGAGTGTTACCACTCTAATTTCTGGAATAAATTCTTCTCCGTGCAGGGCTCTGGAATTCTGCCAGAAAGTGAAACGATCGTCACTGAGGCACTTGGCAGTAGTGCTGCCTCTCTCACTTACTCTCTTTCACTTGTAAACAGGGCTCTGGAATTCTGCCAGAAAGTGAAACGATCGTCACTGAGGCACTTGGCAGTAGTGCTGCCTCTCTCACTTACTCTCTTTCACTTGTAATCACATGTAACCGCAATGTGTTTTCGTCACTCACCGCACATACACGCCTTACGTCACACTAGAACTATTTTTCACTAGAGGAAGCTTGTAAAAAAGCTCCCACGTTCGTTTTCCACACACACACAGAGCTCTATTAAATTTTCAATCATCGCTGTAAATTGATTTAGATGTTTACTCAGTCTTTTTTAATGACTTGAACAAAATTTTATTATTTTAAACCCAAAAATTTTATGAATTAAATTTTATCACATTTATATAATTGAAGAAAAAAAGTTTTATTTATTTATTTTTTCTTATTAATCGTTTTTATGAATTTTTTTGTTTTATTTTATTTTATTATTGTTTTAAAAAAATGTCTTAAGGAAATAATTTCTCCAAGTGTTAACGGCCAATTAATCATATTTTGCACTTACCTAATTGCATATACAGTCTGTCCATTCATATATTACGTTACTTAATTCAGTTTCCAGAGCAAACTTGTTAGATATCAAGGTCCAGCCGCATATGAACGTTTAACCTGAAAGGTCAGGTCTGATAATTGAAGTAATTACCAGGACGAAAATTACTGCGTTAATTGCACGATGCTCTTCAACGTTGCGTCATATGATTCAGGGAATGCCGAGAGAAGCGCGTTGACGGTTAATGAACCGCGCCATTGTCCAGTATTTGCCACTATAGTTCCTGAAATATAAATCAATAAATAAATTAGTTGGTATAATGTAACTAGATAATGAACTATAGTATATATACATCGTCTAAATAATCTAACAGACTCTCTGCATAAATCCAGTTGTAGAAAAGTGCCTGAGGGCCGCGTTTAGCGTCACTTCCGGCCCGTTGAAACATCCTTCGGAGCAATCTATAAGAAATAGGAGCATAAAAGCATGCTAAAGTCACGTTTACTTTGCACTTTTCCCTCCTCCGCGCGTCATATATTTCTCTGCTAAGATTATATACCTGCAGGACAAGGAAGAGCTCAGCAAATTCGGACGAAAATCCCACGAATTCGATGCTCAAGTCCATGGCGAAAGAGAAAAAAATATTTTTTTTTTTTTTCGGACAATAGTCCCGCACGACCGCTATCTTCATCGCTCTGACTTATGGTGGTTTTTTTCGTCGTCGCTTTAGATATAAACCTACATTCGCCTCGCGTCCCTTTGGCGTCCTTTCATTTTCTGACCCCTGCCTCTTTCAAATAAATTGCTATATATATATAGGAAACCTGCACCCTAAAATTCAATTTACGCGCATGTCTACACGAATTTCTTTTCATCCCCTCAGAGCTTATAACGAAATTTTCTGTCATCCAACTATGCGCGAAATTTATCCATGCACTATTTGGCTTTATAATCTCAAATTAATTCAAAGTACTGCGTTATACACGACTTCCGTTTTTTTCAAGTGCACACATCGCTGCACTTTAATATAAAAATATATTGCCAGTGTAAATTGAATTTTACTTCTGATTCACTGGACAATTCTAATTAAATTTTGAATTATTCTTTTAAGAAAATTTTCTCATATCTATATAACGGGCTGAAAAATCGCGGGTTTGAAGTTTATTTTTTTTTTCATATAAAGAATTTTTATATTTTAAATTTCAAGTACTCACCATGATCTTAGCGATTTTTTATTATAATTTGTTTTTTTGATTCTCTAATAAAAACATGCCTAAAAAGGCAACTCGCAAATAAGAAGAATACTTAAATAAAAATAATCAGTAAAATAATTATAATACAAGACGATGAGGAATTTTTAAATTGTTAAAAAGGCGGACAATAAAATTGAGACCGAGACGAGGTCAGGGGCGGTGTGGTAGGTATTGTGGGTGATGTATAGATCGCTATAGGATGCGGCCTAAAGAAAATGAAACGAATGGACAGAAAGAGAAAGAAAGATATATCCAGAGAGAAGATCCACACAATGGTGTCTCTCTACAAGCGGAGGTTAGCGCTCGCTTCCAAGGCTCTGTCCGAGAGATGCGCCTTGTCGTCGTAAATGTGCGACTCTCTAGAAGACAGAAGAAAAAAAAAATGGCGAAAAAACGAAAAGAAAAAAATAAATAGAGAAAGAGCAGAGGGAGAGTTACTTGGCCGCAGTCGCGCGCTTGATTCCTCATTCTTACCACGATCTATCTCTGCGCCCACTGCTTCAGATATATCTTGCATCGATGACTCGTCATACACTCGTGCGAACACACGCAGTCTTGTGTATATGAAACTGATGATCGAACATGCACGCGCAGTAACGTGGCGGAAGATCTTTACGACTGGCGCACCGCCTTTGTGTAACAACTTCATGGCTTGTAAAGAGATTTCAAGGGGGATAAAATTAACGAGACTTTATTGCAATTGGACAAGCTGCATGTTTGCTTTGGGTTTTTTTTTGCAAATTAAGTGCACACTCACGTATATGTATATGGAAACAAAATAATTTTAAATTGCTCAGAAAATACGTTAATTAAATCATGAATAGCATACATTGGAATTTATGGAGCAATAAATCATACAGTGAGAATTGTTTTTAAATTTTTTTTACACTGGGTTAAATTTGTGTGATATACCGACAGTCAAAAAAAAATTTTTTCTTAGGTGTCTCTCGTGCTTTATTGATGATTTTAAATAATCCCGTGTCTGTCGCAATGTAACACGCTGTGAATGGACAAATGCAATGCCCGGTAAAAACTCGTGAAGACTGAAATTTATCATCATCATTATATCACGCGTCTGTACAGCCATGTATATAAATTATTTATTTGCTATTCATGAAGCATCATGAAACGGAATATTGTTTGCGTGTTGATTTTATACTCAGGTTAAAATATTCAAAATTTTGTAGATCGTAATTTTGAAAAAATTTTTTATAACAACTTTTTAGCTGTCTGTCGACTTTGAATTTAATTTTTTTTTTATTGTAAATATAGCACGGAGTAAATGATGTTTTTATTTCTCTATTTTAAACTCAATTTTTTTTAATTATTCTCAAATTAATACAATTTTTAATGAAAGAAATTATGTTTTTTTTTTTTTTTTTTGAAAGTTAAAGAGGTCAGAAATATTGTGATATTTTTAAATTGATCGTTAGTATATAAATTATTATAAAAATTGAACGTTTATAAAACTAGTTTAAAATGGCAGTCATGAAATTGTAACACTTCTCGAGCACGACAAACAGTTAAACCATTGCGTCATGAGTTCTCATGAATAAACGTAAATTACGCGACAATTTGAGAATTTTTTATTCTTCCGCATTTCGGTTAGGGCATAATAAAGTAACTTTTGGTGAGATAATATACACCTAACCAGAAAATTGCAAGTCAACTATATATAGCGACACTCAACATGTCCTGAGAGATCTCACCTCGCAATTTCAAATGTTTATTAATCACATTCTAATAAATATTATGAAACAAAATTACTAGACTGCCTAAAAAAAAAAGTGAGAGAATACAATTCGAATCTATCGCCAAAATTCACCGGTTTGCGAAAAATTTACATCAGCAATAAGTTTCCCGTTTTTTTTTTTTTTGAATACTTTATTCAAGGTTGTACAAGCGTGAATGGAGAAATTCAATCGTAAAGTTTGACTAAAATATACAGCCCCTTGCGTCGCTGTGTTAATAAAAATATCTATTAAAAAAACTTTTCAAGTTACTACAAAAATAATAAATTAATCAATATTTCTCAAGGATAAACATGAATAAATAAATGTTTGAAAAACAAGTGATAAATACTAAAATAGCAATAATCTTCGAGTTGAATAATTAAAATAATCAGCTAACAGAAAATTTATTAACCAAAGACCTTGAAGACATCCGTGAAGCATCGATAGGCACGTTCATTCATTTAAATTACTATATGAATTAAATACAAAAAGTCCTATTCTACAATTTTATTCCAACGTGCGAAAGGCACACCAAAAAAAAAACATGTACGTAACATAAATTTTTTATCCCCATCTCACAGCACCGTATAACTCATCATTTTTTACTGTTCTCCACATCAACTTGGAATAAAAGCATATAGTTTTTTTTTTTCCTCTAGAATAAAAAGCGTCATCAAAATTGGCGTGATTAGATTTTTTTTTGCTGCACACGGAGTTGTACGCGTCCTTGGGAGGAAAAACGCAATCCGAATGATTACTGCACTTAGGCGCGGCGTATACACTTCCGTGTTTTGTTCTGGGAGGCTTGGAATATATATAATGCACATTGCAAATAAGTGTATCACACCTGCAGCGCATATAAACGTGTGTACAGCACTCGGACGGTCTCTGGGGGAGTGTCTGGGCCACTATAGATAACTCAGTGTTGCAGGGATGCGCTCATGAGTCCGCGCAGCACATCACAAATGTCCCAATGACCCGGTTTTAGTCGATCCTACACCACCAGCGTCACTACCACTGCGACGACTACTTATGTCCCTCGTGCTCTCTGCGTTGGGCGTTGGAGTCAAGGTGAGCGTGCTCTACACTCGCCTCTCTATGCATCTTGCTCACTCTTCCTCTGCTACATTGGACTCGTTTTTTTGCCTCCTTGACCCCGCCGAGCGCTGCGCCGTGACGCACGATGGTAGAGGCATCGAAAAATGAGACGTACGTGGCACCGGAAGGCCGTGCTCCACCGTCGGAAGTGTTTTCCAATATATCCTCTGGCTATATAGCGCTTTTATTCTTTTTCCAAGCTCAATTTTCGAATGCTACATCGACTTTTCAAGTATTTCATCACATCCCGTATATATTTTGTTGTTGACTAGGTATTCCTCCTGCACTCTACTTTCCAAAACTTTCGTCAGCCTCGCGCATATCGCGCGCGCGCGCTCTGTCCTTATTTTTTTTTTTATTTATTTGTTTTCAACTGGGCCATGCGCACCATCTTTCAAGTTTTATATCCAGTATGAATATTATTTATTGACATTTTTCGGAGATGTATATAAATTGTTTTTTATTTTATTAGAGAAGATTACTCTTGTTTGTTTGTTTTGCTTTTTATTTGCGTATTGTAGTGTATAGGTATATAGACTATACGCGATTGACGAAAGCCACTGCTGCCACCCTCCACCTTTATTGACGTTTTTTATCGCGTTATATTGGTATTTTATGATATACTACCGGTACAAAATCAAAGTCAACTAATATTAATGACTGTAAAGTGCCAATCTGAAAACTCTTGTTGGCAAAAATCACTGAATTTATTCGAGTACTCGATTGAATCATTTGTTTTTTCTCGTTGTTTATGCATGAAATGATTTTTTTCGAAAAAAATTCATTAATTGTTGTTTTTTTTTAATGTTTTTGTGGAAGATATGTATTTAGGGAAATCTTCAAAATTTGAAAATTTATTAGAAATTGTGTGTATCGTCCCAAGAGAGAGAAACATGTTTTTTTTTTTCAAATAAAATACATCTTTCAAACTTGCAATTAACTTCGAAATTAATTTCGAATTTTTGAAGTATAAAAATTAAAAATTACATATTTAATAATTATTTTATAATGGCAATATAAAATTAGCTAATTTTTGAAAATTTTTATTGCAAAATGTCTTTCAATATTTGCGGTATATATAAAAATCTATTTAAAAAAAACCGATAAATTATCGATAAAATTTGAAATATGAGTGATTAACATTGCAGAGATAATTTTCTCGAGATTTTTAATACAAAATTTTAATAAATAATTTTCTCCATGTACTTTCTATCATGCATGTATTTATTCTATACACTTGCTTCCAAATTTTTCTTTCATGTCATGCGAAGGAACGCGGTGAGAATATATATTCTATAGGCTCTTGACACGCGAACGCCTGGAGAATATGTCGTGATGTATGAGGAAAACCGGCATCCCATCCTCCGCACACATTAGGACGAGGAGACGAGGGATAAAAAAATAATTCAGACAATCCCTTTTTTTTTTTGCTTCTTTAACTTTGCCCGCAACTTGGCCAGAAGTTTTCCCGCGAGCCGCGTAATTCCCACCCTCGAGCAATTATTGTGTCGTTCGTATAATCGTTAGCCTCGAGAGCCGCTTACGCGCGCGCGACCGACAACAAAAAGACCTGGGAAAAAGTGTATCTCCAACGAATCTTACGACGATGGTTGTAATAATCACGACTACTATGGACTATTCATATTGTGAATTGATTGAGCCATTGTGTCACTGGCTTTTCCTATTCTTTCTTCCTTTTTTCACTCTCGCTTGCCATCAGGATCGTTATGGACTTTTCCCTCCTATTCATCCGACTGCGTAAGGCTCCGAACGATTATATCCACACATAGAGCGCCCTTGCATATTCATGAGGCACCCTGATGGTCTCTATCTTGACTGCAGTTGTGACTCAGCCACATACACCAACCCTCTGTGATACCTATCGATCCAATCGTACGAAAGGGAACCCCGGCCTTGTATACAAACTGTCTGACATTGCTCATATGCTCTTTTTAACCGAATAACGCACGTCATTTCTTTTTTTTCATTCACAACTGCAGATTTATCAAGAAAATGACTATTGATAAAATACAATTATTTCAATGCATACAAAATGCAATTTTTATAATTCAATATAATGAATGTAGGGGAAGGTAAGAGGGAAAATGACCTCCATGAGATAAAAACATGTTTTTGCTCTGCAATAAATTTTTCAGAAAAGTATTCTTCTCAGAAATCTGACTGATTTCATAATTTTTTTATAATTTTTCTATAATAACTTAATATAACTAAGCAAAGCAGTAAAAAAATTTTATCAGCCCTAAATTATTAATGTGGATTAAATTTGCTACAAAAAATTTTAAATAATTTTTTTTTGTATTATCTGCCTTAATTTTTAAGATTTAACCGATTTTTTGTAGCAATCTTTATTTTTTAAATTTTCGTGAAAGTAATGCAAAATACCAATAACATTTTATTCTACGCTTTTTGTACAAAATATTTTTTATTATCTCCCTTAGTTACCGAATTATCAGCATAAAATCTTTGCAAAATCCCAAAAAAACCCTTTGAAAATGTAACCGAAGAATTCATAAATCTATTTCCCCATCAAATATCGCACAGAATTCAATGTTAAAAGGCATTTAAAAATGAAAAATAACCTCTTCTTTAAAGTCATATAATTAACTTTTCAATCGCTTATAATTTAAAAAACAGTAAAATAAATAAATTACTGTTTATTTAGTGGATAATATATCGTGACAATATATATTGACTCAGGCACGTTCCTCCTCCTCCTCCGAGACGACACTCGATGTGAAATAAAAACCGTGTTAACATATTGGTTTGTTAGACTACACCCAGCCGGAAATAATTAAGGAGCGCACGACAGCCTATAACTTCCCCAGTCCATATGCGCACGCCGACACAAGACCAAGTAATAGACCTTGCCAATGATGACACCGATATAGCCATGGTCGATAACGGCCGCACATGGTCGACATGACACCCGACCGCGGGCACACATCCAAATTATCACTGCGACACCTCTCGGCACCTTCGTCTTTCTGCCTGTGCGATAATTCGCGAAAATACAGGCAATCATGAATTATGGAAGCAAACTCGATACTGCAACCCAAGTATACCCACTGTATCAACGTTAATATTACGTCAAAGCACTTTAATCGAGTTTACCTGAATGTTTCGAGTCATCAGCCGGTAGTGGCAGACCCTGGCACAATAATCCTCAGTCCTTGCACGACCCAGAAAGTCGATATTCTCCTTTTATAGCATTAGCAAGCCGCACACAATCATCAGCAATAGAGCCGCGTCTAATGCTGCGGCAACTTGCTGGTAAGCAAGAGAAAAATTCGATAGTGGACCAAGTTGGCAAAGTCCTTCAAGCACTATATATCGACGAGGAATGACCTAGATATATTGGCTGGAGTGGCAGTGACGGTTAAAGATGATCTTCTATGGCTTGACGACGTGATTGATTGCATTGGTGCGTGGGTGTTATCGAGCTTGTTATGCGAACTGACGTTTCAAACAGAGAAACATTGTGCAGTTAATGAGATCGAAATATCAGGCATGCTGCGTAAGATGTATTTGTGGCTAAAGTCAGGGCTTTTTCCAGTCCAAATCCTCGGCTTAGTCTCGTATAGCAGTGTTTAACTAGTTCTGGTGGTTTTCACACCGAGTTGAGCATTCTGAACTACGTTCTGGCTGAAGAGCAATTATAGAAGTTGGCTAATATAACATTGAATGCGTTGGTGAATGTGTAAAAGCATTTTCTCGATATGATTATGTCGTATATCGGGTCTGCAGTCGGCGCTTTCAGAGCTGGACCATCATCTAGTCAGCACATCACGTTATAGATACTTGGTGTGTGTGTATGAGAACCCAGTGCACAGGCAGACAGATCTATTTACGAGGCTTGGTGTACGCGCAACGTTAAAAGTCAGCCTGTGTAAGTTATACTGCTGGTGCAGCACAACGTGCCAGAGGCTTTTCCTCCTTCTTGCGGATCGCGCACACTTTATTCGTGTGGTGCGAATGTACCGTTTAGGAATCGTGCTCGCGGGAATATTTCTCAGTGGCGTTGTGTGCAGCTGAAGAAAGAAGAAGATGGTGGTGGTGAAGAATGTTGGAGACTGGGCTCAGCTGGAAGCGTTCAAGCTACGCCTCGTTTTGCTAGATTTGACCCGACTCGAAAACTCATATCTTTCTCACGCCATGTGTGTACCATACCACTCTCCTGTTCACCGCCGCCACCACCGATGAAACTTTTATTTTCCCAGCAATCGAATTGGTCTGCTGCTGCTGCTGCTTGACGATGCACAGCCAATCGCCCACCAATCGATTTATGTGTGCTGAGATTTAATGTGATTTCGTTGCAAGAGAATTTGTTTGCTCGTTCCACTGTATTTTCTGAAGCATTTTAGACTAAACTATCGAGATGAAAAAATAGTTTAAGGACGTTTATGCGTGATAGAGTATATATATACAAAAAAAAATGGTTAACCCATAGAGTACACCCCGTATGCAAGGCCGTTGTCATATGGGCATAAGTAAGGTGGATTAGTTATTGCTATAGATTTTCATTAATTACTCGTAGACGAATTTAATTTAAAATCTGGTTTTCAATATTAAACTTCTTCGATGGTTAGCGGAGAGATTGGCAGGGGACTGAACTCAATTGAAACAGTAAAATCTTTAGAATTTATTGTGCTCAGAGTAGGAATTATTAAACCATCAATTTTGGTAGAATAGTTTAGAACACTCCCTTGAAAATTAATAAAAATTTAAGTACAATGATCGTTTACGTTTTTATCGATAAAAAACTTTTAGTTTATTCTCTGTTCAAATTGACACCTAGCAGGTTGCAGTTGAAACACCCTTTGGTTTTAATTGAAAATTTGCAATAAAAGTGTTCTACTTTTAGTTTATTCTCTGTTCAAATTGACACCTAGCAGGTTGCAGTTGAAACACCCTTTGGTTTTAATTGAAAATTTGCAATAAAAGTGTTCTTATTTTTAATAAATTATTTTTTTTATTCGTAAGCACTTATTTATTAATAATTTTAATTGAAAATTTGCAATAAAAGTGTTCTTATTTTTAATAAATTATTTTTTTTATTCGTAAGCACTTATTTATTAATAAAAAACATTCATTATTGCACTGATAAACTGAAAAATTGAATTTCTCTGGATTTTGAATACAGGGGATATTTTTTTATTTTCACAACAATACAGACATTTTTCATTTTTTAAAATAATTTTCAGAGTATATTAGATAAATATTTTTCGAATTTGAAATTTTTAATACCATATTAATGAGATTTTCAAACGCTGTTACAATCGACACCACAAGCAATATCGACAGATTTATATGCTTTTAGGGATAATGTTTATTAATTTAACTCATTTTTGTAGTTATTTCTTAAAGCTCATAAACTATTATTTAACGTAGTATATCTTCGAAATTCATATGTAATAAATAATAAGTGTAAAATCAGAAAAAGTAAACAACAACGCCTGTTACTTTCGACACCGGTAAAACAGTAAATATTTTATTCCAACTGTTCTACTGTTAACAAATCGGGATTGACCACATTTTTTCATGGTCAAAAAACCCTGCAAAGTTTTGACTTTTTGAAAATTTGTTTTTTATTTTTCTATCAGACAATCCTACCACTCAATTCTATCTATTCCTAAGTCCAACCTCTACTACTCCGTTGACATAACATGGCGTTGTATTGCACTTTAAATATTGAATTTAATAAAAAATAAGCCTATACAAGCATTTCAATTTATGATGGCTATCAGTCCATCAACATATTGTACATACATCCTCAAATATATTGGATCAAGTGTTGTATTGATCTGAAAAAATGATTATGTATATCAGAGTCACCTATAGATCTCGAACAATGCATGAATTTCCATTGGCCATTCATTGTGAAAGCTGACCATCTCTTTGAAGTCATCAATATAACGAAACACTGTTAGATCTAGTTTGAAAAGCAGAACAATGAAATGCTGACTTTTGTGGTCACCTAATTTTGGTCTGTGTTTAAATTTCTAAACGCGGCTTTTTTCGATCGTAGAATATTTAATGTTTCGTGAAATTGGCGCAAAATCATTTGACAAAAAAAATTATTTCATGTTTAGTGAGAGCAGGAAGTTGTTATCCCAAGCACTGGCGGAGCATCTTAGGTCAACATGCATAAAACTAGAATCCGTGTAGCTAAATAAATGTAACAAATCATCTCGTTAGTTCAAGCATATTTGATACGTATAAATGCGCATTCAGAGCGTGAGAAAGACCTGAGATATCCAAGTTGATGCCCAAAAACTCATGTTCCTTTACTGTTTCTGATTTCAGATAAATCTACGGCTCATCCTCGTCAGCGGCAAGACAAAAGAGTTTCTATTTAGTCCGAGTGACTCGGCGGGTGACATTGCGCATCATGTGTTTGAAAATTGGCCGGAAGGTAAAGAAACAATATTTTTATTCGACCTATATATAATTTGAATTTCTATTATCACATAAAATCTTTTTTGCCAAGAATTTTATTAACTATAAAAAAGGTTCTCAATAAAATGAAGAAAAAAAAAATCGTTAAAAAATGAAAATTGAGTCATTTTTCAATCGTATAACTTCAATTTTCGTTGTACAATAGATTTATTATAAGTGAATGTTAATTTAGAATGTGAAATCTTCAGATTTTCAATTTTATTCTCAATTTAAAGCTGGTCTTTTAAATTTTTCTGTATAATGACCAAGAAATTTAATTAAAATTATATACACACAAGTGTAGACTTAATATTTAGATGGCTTTTAGATGTTTATGATGTCAACGAACCTAGTATATACGTGAATTATTTCAAAATTGCGTGTTCCGCAGCAATAATTTTAACTGACATAAAGAGGAGAGCTTTTCTCTGTTTAAAGCGCTGCATTGTATACAGCATATGTATGTATATAAACACGTATACATTGATATTCTCATATGTATATGTATATAATTCGTTTACATTTAATTCCTCTTGGGTGCTATACATTTTACCTCGAGTATTTCAGTATGAAATTGCGAATAGAAATGCGCAATTATGACAATTGTTAGAGCAGACTTCATATAAGACCTTCAAGCCGTGTATACTGATGCTTCCAGCCGACTTCACTAGCTGCTCCATTGTCGGCCCTTGCAAAAAAATAAAGAGGATAATTATGAAAACGATCCGCTTTCGGACTTGACGTCAGATTCATATAATAAGTTTCTTCAATAATTACGAGGATTAAATTTGCATTCTAACTGTAATATACTTATTATTTACGTAATTAAATACTCGAGTGACCCATTTTTACTTTAAAACTTGACTAAAAACTGAAATCTCAATTTAAGCCTTCAAATTTTCAACTTTAACAGCTTGAGGCAGTATTCTACTTTGAAATTAAAAAAAAAAAAAAAAGAATCTATTCTCAATCATTATTTCGCAGTGAGAATCAAAAATCAATTTTTAAGGTAAAAATATTGCCTTAAAACTACTGATGGATATTTTGAATTTTTAACAAAAAAGTAAAAGTTTGTGTAAACAAGGGTTAAACTATAGTTTATAATCAACTCGAGATGTCTAAAAAAATTTTCAATCATAAAAATTTACGTTGTTTAGTTCCTATATACAAAGCCACAAGTCTTTAGAAAAGTAGGAAGTTTGCTTTCACACTCATCAAGGAAGTATACTCGATGTTCAAGCTTGACGAGAGTTTAAAACAAGAGAGTCAAAGAGAGAGTTTGAGAAATAAAAACCAACAGATGGGTGAAAAAAAAAATGTAATATTCCGGATCTGGCTGTGATTGTTTTCGTTGCAGATTGGGCGGAAGAGGCGGTTGCCAAGGCAGAGATCTTGCGACTAATTTACCAGGGTCGTTTTCTACACAGCAATGTCACGCTTGGTGCACTTGGGCTTCCTTTTGGAAAAACAACAGTTATGCATCTGGTTCCACGAGAAAACCTTCCCGAGCCTAATTCCCAAGGTGAGAATTTTAATTATCTAACAAACTATTCACACATTCTATACACTGCACTCCTGCACCTGACCCCAGGTCTCCTTCCTAACGGTGACTATATGTTTGTCCAACCCGATGACGACGATGATTCATAAATTATTTCCTCTGTGAGTTCCTGATACATTTAATCCAATATCAAGCTGTTTTTTCACTTCATCAAACTACATTTAAAATTAATTAAACTTGATACAAATAAAATTAAATCATTTTTTTATTCTTTCAGATCAAAGACAAAAAAGTAAAGGAGGTGGCAGTAGTTGCTGCTCGGCATCCTGCTGTATACTCTAAACTTTAGTTGCCTTGGAGTCTCGAGGTCATGAAACATAAGCCAATGGACATCCAAGCAGAGCCATGGTTTCTAAGATTTTATTGCTGATGCCGTATGATTCGTTAGTGACTGAGCTTCTAAGCAACTGTGGCGCATGAGCAAAAAACAAAAATATTTACTGCATAAAAAGCGTCTACAGGGAGCCCATGATTAATGAAGACAAAGACAAATCGACCAAATGGGAATCAAGGCATTTTCTACTCAAAATGTAGTTCATTGTTCAAACGTTCCCATCACTAGTAGCGCTAGCAGGAGCAATGGTATATTAATTATGTCCATTAAAAACGTCGTGAAGATCCGAGTGCAGAGGACACTACACTAGCGTCAGAGCCAAACTATCGACAGATTCACCCAAATATATATATTTATATATGTATATCATTATCCAAAATTTATTGATCACGCTCGCGGCCCTTTGACGGCTGACCTTAATTAATTATTTGTATAAATTAATCATTGCTAAAATAATTGAAATGCAGGATAAAGCGGTGAATGAATTCGATGGAAAACGAGCATTGATTGTAAAACAATTTAATTTATGTTAATATACTTAAAAAAAATCGATCAAATTGTATCAAGTATTTTCAAAGTACTGAAAAAAACATATATATAAATAAATATATGTGTCTTATGGTCAAGCCTCGACAAATAATAAATTTTATGCTCTCTCTGAATGAAGGCTACAGTATGCTTTTAAGTCTCAATCACTATCAGACACTACCACAGCGTTTAATTATAATTATGTAGGCGGAATATGTGTGTACGAGCGTGTTTGCAAAACGGTAAAAATGTGTGTGTGGATATATGTAAGATTATTGAGAAGAGAATAAATTTATGTTGTGATATGCAGGTAGAAAAAACAAATATATATACATATATTACTAAAAATTATATATATATGCATATATATATACACTGAGAGGTATGAGATACGTTAAACTATTGAGCTCTCATTGCTATAGACTTTATCATGAAAATTCAACGTAATTGTGTCGCCACTTGACGGAGAGAGAGAGAGTTATTAATATCGAAAATACGAATGCTGATGGACATTGGATCTCTTATCGTAGTTATCAATTGAATAATAATACTAATAATTAATAATAATAAATGAAACAAGGGAAAAAAGTCAAATATATTCCCTGTTGAATTATTTCTCTGTCCCAGCCGCCAATTTTTCCCTCTCCCCCGGGTTGTAATCACGTTAGATATATCCCCGTCCAAGCAAAATTCGTCGATTGGGCCTAGGACAATTTATAGGACACCATTTTTTCACAAGGGTGTCAATCAGACAGATAGGACGAATTATTATAGATAGAAAATTTTACTCTTCCCCTGCAAAACTATCGTATGTTTTAATAGCTTATTCACTATCACGTACTCTCTATACTATATCTTAAAAAATACAACAACAACAAATTGTACTCTGTACTATAACTCTTACCAGTGCATAATAATGTATGTATATACTGTCCTTGTGTAGTTGGATTTTATCGAAATTGAAAGCTATTATGAAATTATTTATTTCTCTATTTTTATTGGTTTTTTGTTCTCTTTTTTTTTCATGACAGTACCTGCTCTTAGTTCAGAACACCAAAAACACTCCTACGGTCTTCATAACATATCACATCACTTTATTTGTTAATCATGCAAATTTATTTTGTATCGAAATACACCGTTGAAGACCGTCAAAGTGAAAGAGAATCGTTTTTTTTTTCCGCTGAAATTCGGTAAAATAGAAGTTTTATTGAAATAAAAATAATAAAGTTTATCGATCTAATTAGCTGTGTTAAAGTTTATCAGTCAAGTTGAGAAAAAAAAAATTATTTATCGCTTTTTTTTTAATTCTCACCGGAATGATTTTTTTTTCTGGACTCTGGCGTTTTATTTCTCTATTTTTACTTGCTCAATATTCTTTTATATCTGATTAATACGGAATATTGCAAAATACGACCAACGAAATCTAACTCAAGTGGCATGAAAAAATTTTCACATTTAAATTACAAAAAAATTAGTTTATTATCAGTTTTAATTATATTTTAGTAATACTAAAAATTACTAGAAAAAATTAAATCATTATTTTGAGATTTAAGAGAAAAAAAATTTTTTTTCCTTTGCTTGAATTATTTATCAAAATAATAAATAAAATTTGTAAAACATCTGAAAATTCTCAATCAATTTTTTTGTTAATAAACTATTTAAATTATTTATCAATTTATATAAATAAAAATTTTTTTTAAAAAAAGGCTTGAAACATTACTCGGAATTTTCCGATCAATTTCGTGCATTCAATAAAGCAGAAAAAAAAAATCTATTGAGTAAATTAAATATTCTTATATGAAAATATCTATAAACCCGAAAAAATTTTATTAACGCTAATTGGATCGCTTTTTCTGTTACTAGCTATAGATCCAAAAAATTGTACAAATTTTTCCAGTTATAATCTATAATTCGGAAATACTATTAAAAAAAAAAAAAGACAAAACTTTATAAATTCAATTTACAAAAAATTGAATTTATTAGGAAAATGAAATAAACTAATTAATAGTAATAAATTCTGGTGCGAGCAACATTTTACTTGATATTATATATAGTGTATCGCTATTATTAATTGTTGTCCATTGATTTTTTATTTTTTTCTCTGCTGATATATAATTTCGGTCGAATTGTTGCAGTGTGTATGCGTGTGCATGATTGGAGAAAAAAAAAAGATTCGACTGACCGTCCTGTAGGCATATGAAAAGTGTGTGAATCACATTATAATTCTGTTCAAGCAAAAAAATATTTAAAAAAAATTTCAAATATGTGTGAAATAGTTTTACGATCAATAACGAAAAAAAAAAAAAAAAATGATATCGGGAAAGAAAACTCACGAGTGATAGCCATATTTAATTTAAACAATTGAAATTTTTCAATGTGTCAAAATATTTTGTTTTTTCTTAAATTAACAACAAGAAACTTGATATCCCATGGCGAAAAATTCTGTAAATTATATGAAAATTATATGTGTATAATTTAATAAATAATTTTTTTACAAGGGACATTGCTGTCCTATTATAGGGGACACTTTTAAAATATATTTTCTGATTATTCAAGAATTACCACTCACTGACAAATTATATAGAGCTTCCCATACAAGCCAAAAAAAAAAAAGCGGAAATAAAACATTCATCATCTGCGTTTTTAATCGACGAAAAAAATTGTATCAAATTTTTTTTTTTCACATGATCTACATGTGTAATATCATTTATCTACATTCAGTCGTATACTAGACGTCATACTATTTACATACACGTATGTAGCGAACATAAAAAAAATATATATATATTCTGAGAAAAGTTCTCCGCGCACGAGAAATGTGAAATTGTCCATGATGAAAATACTTATCGAATGCAAAAATAATATTGTACAAGGTGAAAAAAAAAACGATGAAATGATTTAAAATTTTTGTTATATAAGTATTATCAAATGCGATTAATTTGCACAGAATAATGTTTTTTTTTTTATCGAGTTTCACAATTATTTTGGCTATTGACTTAAACTAAAAAAAAAAACTACGTAGTAAACACAGTTTATTTAAAAAATAAATGCAAAGAATGCATATATAAATGATATGGAATTTATGTTTAATTGCTATTAGCAAATAGGCAAACAATATTCATCTGTACATAGAAACAATAAATATTTCAACTGACTAGTAAAAGTTTTAGACTCTTTCCAAGAGATATATTAACGGAAAACAAAAGAAATACTGATATAATATATCTGTAAGTTTGTTATATTATTTCCACGTCGTATATAATTGCTCGATTCGTTATACATGGACACAAAAAGCTAAAAAAAAAAAAAAAGGTAACGAATAAATGCCAAGTTGCATGAACAAAAAAAAAAGATATATATAACAACATATTTTTTGCGTGATAGATTTTTCATACGTATTTTAATCGCATATAAAAAAAAAAACAAAAAAACAAAAAACAGAAAACGAAATGAAACATTAAGATTTCAGATAATATAAATAGAATAAATCCTCAAATTGATTGCGAATAAATAAATAATAAATAAATAAAAAATTATCAATTGCTATGTGTAATATCTTGCGCATAAAAATATATAAGTGACAATGTTGTGTCCCGTTATAACGAATAATACCACTGTCTAATTTTTCGCAAAAATTATTACCGATGCTTATGTTATACACCTCATTTGTAAATATTAGATCGTATTTTTGTCTTTAATGTAAAATCAACGAGAATTTTAACTGCAAAACTAATGGCTTAGTTATTAGTATAAAAAGAAAATAAAGTTAAAAATCTGATGAAATTATTTTGTATAAATATTTTTTTTGTTTTTTATTTTTCAACTTATTTTTCTCCCACTTTGTTCATTAGGTCGGAAAAAAACAGCTTTAAATCTCTCTAACTTCTTAAATTAAACGAAAAGGCACAAAAATCTGGTTTATAACTCTTAAAAATCTCTAATTTTCAGACTTATTTTACTACTAATTAATAAAACTATTATAACATCTATCAAACCTGACCAAAAAAAATCCCTCAAAATATATTTTTACAAATTACTTTTTTCTTAATTTATATTTTAAAAAAAGCAATTGTACTGCGCTAAAATTATGAAAAAAAAAAAAAAATTTAATGAATGAAATATGTTGTTTATATATAAGTAATATTGCTTTATTTATATAGTCTGTAATGGCTTGTCGGACTAAGTGCTCACCTACAATACCGCAGGTCGCAGGATCGAATCCAGGTGACGGCATTGTTTTTTTTTTATTTCGAATAGGTATTGCACATCTTTTTCAACATTTTTACGTAATATCCCAATTAATTTTCGTTATTTAAGCAATTATTAAATACTGAAATAGTGAAAAAAATGAATTTTACAAATTTAGTTTTTTGGAAATTGTGGCTACGGATTGATAGTTACAGAAAATTTTGCTGAACATTTTTTTTAGAAAATTAAATTTGCTACAATTTATATGGGATACAATAATGCAATATCTTGCGTATTTACCGAGTTATCGTGAAAAAACTAAAATCGATAACAGTTTTTTCATGATGAGTTGATAAATATGGGAGATATAAAAAAACATTACTCTTTATAAATTATTGGGCATCAAATTTCCTACAAAAAATGTTATATGTAATTTTCTGTAACTATCAATCTTTAGCTATAAATCGCGAAAAACTGAATTGAAATATGAGAAGGGGGGACCCTTCTCATATTTTCGAAAATTTATTTCACCGTAGAGCATTGGGAGGTTGCTTAAAAAATTGCAGATTAATTGTTATACAAGATCCAGTGTAAAAAACTGCATAAAAATGCGTTTTTCCCCTGTTTTTTAAGGAAAAACGTAAATTTTCAGACGTGTGGCGTCATCTTGCGCTCGGCACGAGGAACTAATTTTCTATTGTTCTATTGTCACTTTTCGTTTTTCCTCAATATCTCGCGAAATAAGGGAGATATTGAAAAAATTTACTCCACATAAATTGTTGGAAATTTAATTTTCTACAAATAATGTTATATAAAATTTTCTGTAACTCTTCATCCGTAGCCAGAAAATCAAAAAAACGGAATTTTGGAGAATGTTTTTTTTCTCGTAATTAAAGGCTTCTAATTAGTCTAATTATTAATGATGTACAATAATAAGTCATTTAAAGCACGGGATTCGCGTTAATTCTGCCTTTTTTCGTGACGAAAAAAATTCGGATTTCTTGGCTATAAAACCTACCCCGTCCGTCGAATAAATAATTTTTCAATCTATTATCATTAATTACATTAATCAAAATAATTTCACCGCGCTCAAATTGCGAAAAAAAATTTTTTTTTTGGAAATTTATGCAATGTGTAAGGGAAATATAACTATTATCGCATTATAATGGAAGTACAATGTGGTCTAGTGGTTGGCGTGTCTACACGCGAAATCCGAGGGCGCGAGTTCGAATCCCGCGG
>MVJL01008619.1:0-29570 GCA_002156465.1 Macrocentrus cingulum
GCCTTTTATTAAACTTACTACTACATAATCTTATTAATTATCATTTAAATAACAGAGAATCACCTTAAAAGCATTTTGCTAATCTATATAAAATTCACGAGGCCGGCGATGACTGCTAGACGAGCTCTAAAATTTTTTTAAAAATGTCTTAATTGGTGCGACTAGAGAGTTGATATTTTTAAAACAACAATTTTTTTTATTGTAATATACTTTGTCGTTATCGTGAGAATTGGTTTCTCGCCTAGATCGTTCAAAAGCCTTGATAATTGCATCATTACGTTGCAGCTTGGCTTTACGTTTATCATTTTTTTACCGTGTTAAAAATTCAAATTTATTTTGTAGTGCGATCATTTGCCATGAGACAAATAATATTGACATATAATATTGAAATCACAATACCTTTTGTTGTTTTTTTGCTGTTAATAGGTGAGTCTCCCGGACTGTAATCTCAAGTTCAGAGCGATTGACCTTCGGGAATGAACTCGCGTGTTCTCGATCTTATGCAATAATGCCTCACGTATTTCTGTAGAATAATTGAATATCAAGAGGAATAATTATTTCTACAACAGTTCCTAACTGCAATTAGTCGTATTTTATGTCCTATTATTCTGTGAGAAGTGAGGTTAACATTCCAGTGTGCAACAATAATCTAATGAAATGAATGATTATAATTGAATAAAATAAATATGTCAATAAAACGATTACAATTCTTACCTGCGACTTGCAAAATTACACACTTTCGTTGGTTATTCTAAAAAAAAAATACTGCGAATTTTATTTTCTTCTGTTTTCGGATCATATTCCTCAAAATGATCAATGCCCTCACTTTTTACTATTTGTAAACATTGTTTGTCTATCATAGACGGAATTTTTACATAAACAAACATTTTAAACGCTCTATATTCTTTCTAATAAAATAATTAAGACAAAGAATACGTCCGATACTAATAATAAAATGACAAGCACAACTACACCGACTACACGTACATATTATATACAGTATCGTGGTCACACGCGCGCACATACATCTATGAATGCGTTATGTCGGGGACGATGGTGGGATTGACAGATACATATACATATATATATTTATGTATATGTACTAAAACGTGAACCGTCATCACGTATTTAGAAATCAGGTATAAGTAAATGAACTGTTAAAATATATTGAATCTATGAATGCGTTATGTCGGGGACGATGGTGGGATTGACAGATACATATACATATATATATATTTATGTATATGCACTAAAACGTGAACCGTCATCACGTATTTAGAAATCAGGTATAAGTAAATGAACTGTTAAAATATATTGTATCATGTCACGCAAACACAGTTATAAATTAAATATATTTATGTATATGTACTAAAACGTGAACCGTCATCACGTATTTAGAAATCAGGTATAAGTAAATGAACTGTTAAAATATATTGTATCATGTCACGCAAACACAGTTATAAATTATACTTAGATCCCAATAGCAGTGAGTGTATTCCAAAGACAAGTTTATATAAAAAAAAAAGATTCAAAAAATCGCAGTAAGTTGTTTAATAAAGACGTCATTCTAACCTATACATAATCCAACTAATTTTGTTTACGATTTTATCTTAGCACGATGTCCAGCATTTCGAACAAACTGAAGAAAACAAAACCGAATTATGGCCCGAAAACTCTTGCGAATCACCTGGCATAGTTCAATTTCAAATAATTCTTACGATCCCTCTCGAGAAAAATCCGATCATTGTCATTTCGATGATTGTTCACCTAACACTTGCTACGAATTTATCGACAGTAATAATTACAGCAATTTATCCTATGATCATTTTTTTTTGTAAGTATTGATAATAAAGCATATTATATGATAATTCCTAAAAGTTGTTATAAAGACTAATTCAATCATGTAAAATAGCGTGGAATCTTTGATAATAAAAACTTCAGATAATAATATTAAGTGGAAATATAATGTATGAGTCCATGTATTGACTTGTATTGACTTATGAATCAATGAATTAATAACGATATCTAATATTATTCCATTTTTCACGAATTTACAAAATTTAATATCATTAAAGTTTGCATTATATGAATATTTATTTTGTGGGATTTGTTGAATTAGTCAGAATTTATACGACTTTTAAGACTTTCTGATGAATTCTGAATAAATCTGGAAAATTTGTGACGAAGAGTTCCAAAAATGCTATTTTATCAGAAATAATCCAGAAAGATTTTTTAGAAATTTTTGCAATGTATTAGAATTTCTCAGAAATGATAAGTGATGTTCAAAATAAATCTGAGAAACGTGAGATTTTTTCAGATTTTTGTTAGAAATTTTTCAGAGCAATAGCAACAGTTCCAATAGCAACAGTTCCATCATTTTTACACACTAATGCACTCATTTTGCTATCTACAACCTCAGTGCTATCATTATACCGAACTATTCGAGTGATTGATGACACATCCGATTCGTTATTCATCACCAACTCCATATAATTCGATCCTCCAGGTAGAATTTGTCGAAAATCCAGACAATAATGTGTAGAAAATAATCTGGGAAGATTAAAAGCTAATTCAACCTCGTGAGGTTTTAAAATAGGCTCTGAAAATTCTCTTGAATTAAAAATATCATTTTCTGGACATGCTATTACGACAACAGCATCAGTTTGTCGGAAAAATTTTTTTTTTCAATTCAAATTGATGAATTATAGGTTAAAATAAGTGGATTTTACCCCAAGGAAATTTGCCAATTTTGCTGGATTTGGTTTTCTAACACTGAATACATATACTTTCTTTTTATTTTTCCTTAAAATTCCTTTTATTCCTGTTAGAATTTTAAAAGAATCCTTGATTCCGATTGTGGCAACAAGAATTCCTACGATTTGAACATCCTCCAATTTTCCTACGAGAAATCGTCGTCGTCGAAGCCATAAATTGTTTATTACCGTAAATTCACTGAGATTCATCACCCTAAAAATAGTGCCAAGACTTGGTGGGAATTCTCATGGCTGAAGATGCCAAGGTTTGAGCGTTTGGACTGGAAAATATCGTCTGATAGTCATGAATCTGCTCCAAAGTCCATGTTCTACCTGATGTAACGGCCTCGTCGTTTTTAGCGTCAACAAACGGGACGTTTGACGTGCATTTTAGGTATGAGAGCATCAAATTTGGATGTTCGGGGCTGAGAATATTCCAAATAGGCTCTGAAAAATCAATTTTCTTCAAGAAGAACGTTGAAATATCAATTTCGGATCGTGAAAGCACATGAAAAATAGGTTATCTCGCTATTGGATTGAAAAAGACATGTCCAAAACGAATAATCCTATCAGCTGCAATAAGATTTGCAGCTATTTCACCAACGCAACAACCGCCAGTTGCTGTATCACCCAACATGTAGACTTATGCTGCAAAATTTTGCTTCAGCTGTTCGTGGAAATGGTATGTAACCATCCTGATAATCGTGGCACATGTTGGAAGAAGTTAAAAACTCGGCGTTGGTGATTATTCGATAGTCCAGATGATTACTCTCTCCCTCATCAGCGACACACGTTTGTTCTGAGGCTGTTATCAGTTTTCGAAGACATGGCTCCAAGCACGAACGATTTTCCCTCACTCTTTGCTGTGCTGTTCGCTTCAAAACTCACAGGAGTTTGGCCATCGTTGAATTGTCCACCGTTGTGCCCGAACAGAATTGAAATGTCGGCTGAGCACTGTGCGGATAATTTCCCAAGAAAGTCACTTAAAATATCATTGTAATTCTTATTAGGAGCAGTCACGGTGCAAGTTTGCTCACTGCATCCATCGAATTCAACTCGATATTTGGAATATTCATATTTATTAGGGAAAATTCTTGCTGCAATGTTTTTGGTTGCGTTGGTGAGGAAACTTCTTTGTCTTTCTCTGGATAAGAGTTACCTTTACTTGGAATCACCATTGGTACATCGGGATTTGAAGCAACAGTGATTTTCAATGTCATTCTCAGAATCATTCAACTGAATTTCTTGGACTCATCGCAGTGTTTCTGTAAAATGAAAAACAATATTAAAATTTTTTTTACAATGATCAAAAAAATTGATAAATAAATTACGTAAATTAATTCCCTCCGAATATTGTGTGCAAACTGAATTAGTTTCATCCGTTTCGTGCCTATAGAATTTCTTTAAAAACCGATCGATCTCTAATATTCTTAGGCATTGTTCTTTTGACCATGTGATTAGCTTATAGTCACTGTTATCTAACTTTTGATGTCGCCATTGAGACTCTAAAACAACGTCTGTATGGCCTGCGAATGTGTATATAGGCGTACTGAGGTTTGATGTGTGCCACAGAAGTAGACTATTTTCTTCTCAACGAAGTTGAGGAACAACTATGGTCATTAATCCCTCCGTGAAAAGCTGTACAATATAAATAATTATTTTCTTTTTACTTCAAAAATTACATAGAAAAATTATTGCCATACCGTGTATCGAGCTCTCCATACTGGCGAGTTTGTAGTTAAAATACTCTCAGCCCTTCGTGGTTTAGTCAGCTTAAAAATCTTCACGGTACAATCCTGACGAAAAATGGCGATCTGATTTTGCTGGAAGACATCACTTTGCTGGGACACCAATCTAGTCCGTGAATTTTGGTCAAGTGAGCTGTAAGATATTGCCCTTTCGTTGATCCCAAATTTTAACGTCACCCTCATGGGCTGTAGCAAGAGTATACGTGGATAGTGGGTTCCATCGCACTTGGGACGAACCAAGTGTAGAGAAGCATTGATAATAAATTATTTATGCAGAGAAGCAGTATTTGAACAGAATGAACACCCACCAAAGGCAGAAAGCGACAGCTGTGATCTTGAAGATCCCAAATATGGATAAAAGTATCGATTCCACCAGAGGCTATAGTGTGAGACTCTCTAGGATGCCAGTTAAGATCACTCACTACTCGATTATGACCCTTTAATGTTTGAATGGATCGCAATTCTTGGTTCTGCCCCTTGCCAAAGCTCAGAATTTCTACCCGAGTGTTGCTCTATAACAAAACGTTGGGTTCCCCATTATTTACCTTGGATAGAGTGCATCTAACTTTTTATGTTCTGGAATTCTTACCGATATCGCGCAGAGTGTTGCTCTATAACAAAACGTTGGGTTCCCCATTATTTACCTTGGATAGAGTGCATCTAACTTTTTATGTTCTGGAATTCTTACCGATATCGCGCAGAGATGAGCATTTGTAATTGTTGGATTTCACTCAGCCGATCCTACGACATACTTGCTTTGACATGGAAATTTTCTGAATGTGTCAGACTCCTCGTCCAAAGTTGCTCTATAACAAAACGTTGGGTTCCCCATTATTTACCTTGGATAGAGTGCATCTAACTTTTTATGTTCTGGAATTCTTACCGATATCGCGCCCGAGATGAGCATTTGTAATTGTTGGATTTCACTCAGCCGATCCTACGACATACTTGCTTTGACATGGAAATTTTCTGAATGTGTCAGACTCCTCGTCCAGAGATGAGCATTTGTAATTGTTGGATTTCACTCAGCCGATCCTACGACATACTTGCTTTGACATGGAAATTTTCTGAATGTGTCAGACTCCTCGTCCAACTGCTTCACAGCAAAGTATCGAAACGAAAAATTACCCTGCTAATAAAACGTAGCATCCGGTGGCATCCACAGCCATCGTATTAGCCTGGAAAACAGATTAAATATGATAAAAAATAGTAATAAATTACATGAATCATCGAGTGTAAAACGTAGCATCCGGTGGCATCCACAGCCATCGTATTAGCCTGGAAAACAGATTAAATATGATAAAAAATAGTAATAAATTACATGAATCATCGAGTGTAGGAGATAATTTTGGAGTGAAATTAAATGGAGATAGGCAATATTCACCTGGAGATCTCGATGCTCCGTGAAGACATAATCACTACTCCCACGTTTTGACATATTATACATATAATTACAACAACGTCGTCCAGCTGTCACCATTCTGTAAACATATGACCTTTTGTAATTATCAGGATGCGTTCTATAACCTCCAAAAAGAGAGAGAGACTTTGCAGAGTGCGCAAGCGCTCGAAATTTACAATATTTGCGCGTGTGTGTGTGCCGAGTGTTGTGCGCATGAAGGACAAGCGAGACAGCAACGGTATACAAAATGTCACGTACATGACTACTAACAGAGATAGATTAATGTGAGCCGAGTGGAAGCGAGTATTGTGCGCATGAAGGACAAGCGAGACAGCAACGGTATACAAAATGTCACGTACATGACTACTAACAGAGATAGATTAATGTGAGCCGAGTGGAAGCGAGTCAAAGGGAGCGAGTCAAAGCCAATCATTCGACGACGCTTTGTGTTATTATTCAGTTCATGCACAAGAGTGTATAAATATTGACTTGAGTATACAATAAAAGGGAGCGAGTCAAAGCCAATCATTCGACGACGCTTTGTGTTATTATTCAGTTCATGCACAAGAGTGTATAAATATTGACTTGAGTATACAATTGGCAGAGGTGTGAAAATTGTAGTGTCGTTTCGAACTTTCCGGATGAAACGATCGGTCGAGGTTTACAGTTTATAATCAGTGAACAATAAAAGTCCTTGACGAGAATAAAAGGGAGCGAGTCAAAGCCAATCATTCGACGACGCTTTGTGTTATTATTCAGTTCATGCACAAGAGTGTATAAATATTGACTTGAGTATACAATTGGCAGAGGTGAAAATTGTAGTGTCGTTTCGAACTTTCCGGATGAAACGATCGGTCGAGGTTTACAGTTTATAATCAGTGAACAATAAAAGTCCTTGACATTGTGCGCATGAAGGACAAGCGAGACAGCAACGGTATACAAAATGTCACGTACATGACTACTAACAGAGATAGATTAATGTGAGCCGAGTGGAAGCGAGTGAAAGGGAGCGAGTCAAAGCCAATCATTCGACGACGCTTTGTGTTATTATTCAGTTCATGCACAAGAGTGTATAAATATTGACTTGAGTATACAATAAAAGGGAGCGAGTCAAAGCCAATCATTCGACGACGCTTTGTGTTATTATTCAGTTCATGCACAAGAGTGTATAAATATTGACTTGAGTATACAATCGGCAGAGGTGAAAATTGTAGTGTCGTTTCGAACAACGCTTTGTGTTATTATTCAGTTCATGCACAAGAGTGTATAAATATTGACTTGAGTATACAATCGGCAGAGGTGAAAATTGTAGTGTCGTTTCGAACTTTCCGGATGAAACGATCGGTCGAGGTTTACAGTTTATAATCAGTGAACAATAAAAGTCCTTGACGAGAATTAGTGAAAATTGTAGTGTCGTTTCGAACTTTCCGGATGAAACGATCGGTCGAGGTTTACAGTTTATAATCAGTGAACAATAAAAGTCCTTGACGAGAATTGACAGTAAACAAATAGAGTGAAGTGACAACAATGTTAGCGGTGGATTGTCTTCAGCATTAGCAGGATTTTGTTCATGAGATATCGCAAAATGTGCGGTGTTTCCAGTGCTCAATTGTTCTCTATAAGCCAGTAAATCCAGGCAGTTGCCTCAATTATAGTTTATTTTGATTGTTATCGCCGCCAAACAACTTGACGAGAATTGACAGTAAACAAATAGAGTGAAGTGACAACAATGTTAGCGGTGGATTGTCTTCAGCATTAGCAGGATTTTGTTCATGAGATATCGCAAAAAGTGCGGTGTTTCCAGTGCTCAATTGTTCTCTATAAGCCAGTAAATCCAGGCAGTTGCCTCAATTATAGTTTATTTTGATTGTTATCGCCGCCAAACAGTTTTGTATTTGGGCGTAACGTCAGTAATAGTCGTCAAAGAACATATATATATATATACTCAATTATAGTTTATTTTGATTGTTATCGCCGCCAAACAGTTTTGTATTTGGGCGTAACGTCAGTAATAGTCGTCAAAGAACATATATATATATATCGTGCTTATTGCCCATTTTCTTCAGAAGCGTTGCCGTGAAATTTTCATTTTTCCCTCGCGACGAACAAGTTTTGTCAATTACAGTCAACTCCGCCAATGCCCATCATCATCTAAACAGTAATTTGTATGGTGAGCTAAATAACCTTTGGGCTTTTTCTACTCTTGCTCTGCAAATTCTGTAATGTACCAGCCAATGCCCATCATCATCTAAACAGTAATTTGTATGGTGAGCTAAATAACCTTTGGGCTTTTTCTACTCTTGCTCTGCAAATTCTGTAATGTACCGCAAGTGTAGCACTAAAGAATACTTTGTAACAACGTCAACGATTACTAAATAACCTTTGGGCTTTTTCTACTCTTGCTCTGCAAATTCTGTAATGTACCGCAAGTGTAGCACTAAAGAATACTTTGTAACAACGTCAACGATTAAATTCGTTCACTCAGAAAGGGGAGGAATTTTCATACACATAAAAAAAATATCAAAAGATAGAATAAGTCTGCGAAGTCGGATAAATAAACTTACACTTCGTTCAAGTTGAATTAATATCGACTATTACTTTTTCTACTCTTGCTCTGCAAATTCTGTAATGTACCGCAAGTGTAGCACTAAAGAATACTTTGTAACAACGTCAACGATTAAATTCGTTCACTCAAAAAGGGGAGGAGTTTCATACACATAAAAAAAATATCAAAAGATAGAATAAGTCTGCGAAGTCGGATAAATAAACTTACACTTCGTTCAAGTTGAATTAATATCGACTATTGATTTCATACACATAAAAAAAATATCAAAAGATAGAATAAGTCTGCGAAGTCGGATAAATAAACTTACACTTCGTTCAAGTTGAATTAATATCGACTATTGAATTTGTTTAAATTAATTTATTATAGAAAAAAAGTGCTGATCCTCTTGCAAACGAAGCAATGCTGAGATTGACTTATTGATATTGAAAAATATCTTGCAAAAATATCACTTAATCATATAATATCACATCAGTTATCAAGTATATCAACTATAAAGTCACTGAAGAGTACTCGATTTGAGGCAATTAACAGCAAATTATGCATACAGACGGATGACAGTAAAATCATTGGACGGTAAATCACCTATATTTTTATTGTGGCATGTTCATTCAAGTTTTATATCTGTTATTGATAATGTATCTGGCCGATAGAATTGAAAGCTATTCGTGTAAAATGGCTGGCAATGACAAAAAAAGCTACAAGAGATTCAACGCCGAGGAAAGAGTAAGCCCGCATGACCTTCAAGCATTATCTCCACCACAAACAACTCGCAGTCTCACTTCAGGAATTTTCAGCATTCTTCATCTAATGCAATGATACAGTGTCTCAATAAAAATAAAATATTTTTCAATGCATCCGTAGTATCTCTGGGGACGAGGAATAGCCTCTGTGTGACACAATCAGCCGAAAATCCTCGTTTTATTTGATTGCCACAGTCAACTCGGCTCTTCATCCCGACTACGTTTCTCGGATGCAAAGAGCCATGAATTTATGACACAATCAGCCGAAAATCCTCGTTTTATTTGATTGCCACAGTCAACTCGGCTCTTCATCCCGACTACGTTTCTCGGATGCAAAGAGCCATGAATTTAGCAAAGAGTCCAGTCTACAATAGGTGATGGATACTGTGGACAGTAATCTCTATGCCACAGCTATTCAGACTTTTGGACGATGCGAGGCGACCTGGAGTTCGCGTGAAGTATGCACCCAGTCATCCGTTATTGATCAAAAGTTTGCCTGATCTGACAGCTTGTTGTCCGCAGTTGCTATGGCGTTGCACACGATCATTCGAATACGTCGAACTCGTATATTGCTCTTTCTCATTCTCTTGTGTCTACCTTCTGGTGGGAAGTTTCAATCTGAAAAGTTTTCGAGAGTATTCTAATGTATGCACGTGAATGAGCACAGTAGACCGATTAGTAGAACTCACATTGATGACCCGGCAATTATTCTTGCCTTGTTCTACTCTAGATTGACTCCATTTCTTGGCAATAGTGCTTCGTAGATAGGAAGTTGATGAAACTCACGTATCAGCTCATCAGCAAACTTCTGTGTTATTCAACAATTTCCTCGCGCCAGAATCGTAGATAGGAAGTTGATGAAACTCACGTATCAGCTCATCAGCAAACTTCTGTGTTATTCAACAATTTCCTCGCGCCAGAGGAGAAGTAGCTATCTTATTTTCTCCAACCATCCGTCTTGTCAGCATTGATGCCGTGCCAAAACTGCTAAATTAATCGAACAATATCCTCGGCTACTCGGAAATTTTTGACTAAGTGGGACTACTGATTTCCACTGCTAGACGTGTCTATCACCGTGCCAAAACTGCTAAATTAATCGAACAATATCCTCGGCTACTCGGAAATTTTTGACTAAGTGGGACTACTGATTTCCACTGCTAGACGTGTCTATCATACCGTGCAGCCTTGCTTGTATGTTTACGTACGATGCTTGGCACCTTTCCAGAACTATTTAGATATAAAAGTATATGACTTATTAATCGTATTTTTGGGACAATTAGATAGATATTTACTATAACCTAAAAACCTCAAACTCTGGCCGAATTTTTGAAAAAATTAAAAGCGCGTGTGGGCGGGAAAAGTATTTTAAACTACGGTCGGTATTGTAGAACAGTGCGTTATACTTAACCTGAAAAATTCCACGGTTGGAAGAATTTACAATCAAAACTTTTATATTTATTAATAATTATATTACAGAGCAACATTATAATCCAATAGTTATTTGCACTGAAACCCTGCTTTTCTTATTGGTTTTAAGGCTATCTTAATTTATTTTGCGAGCTTATGTCGTATAAAATCTGATAATTTCAATGGTTCAACTAATAGGGTAAGTAATTTTCAGAATAATTTATCTTTTAAATCTTTTATAAATACCTTTATGATTATTAATTAAAAATTTTTATCAAAAATGGTTCAACTAATAGGGTAAGTAATTTTCAGAATAATTTATCTTTTAAATCTTTTATAAATACCTTTATGATTATTAATTAAAAATTTTTATCAAATTTCAGCAAAAACGAAACGAAAGTTGAAAGCATCTGAGAAAAATTCTACTCAAAAAAAATAATGATGACATATGATTATTAATTAAAAATTTTTATCAAATTTCAGCAAAAACGAAACGAAAGTTGAAAGCATCTGAGAAAAATTCTACTCAAAAAAAATAATGATGACGAACTTTATTGAACAAATCGAATTTGAATGAAATGCCGTGTGGATCGTTACATTGGAAAAGAAAAAAATATCCTTTTATTAAACTTTAAACGAAAATAACGATATATGTTCTGTTTATACACTGTCCTTAAATGCCGTGTGGATCGTTACATTGGAAAAGAAAAAAATATCCTTTTATTAAACTTTAAACGAAAATAACGATATATGTTCTGTTTATACACTGTCCTTCTGAATGTTTCTTAACCTCAAGTAAATACGCCTGTCTAAAGGACCCAATATTCTGGAAGGATGGAGTAAATAAAATAATATCACAATTTATGCCAGAGTGTCCTACAGAACAAGTGGAAAAGTTCAATACGCCTGTCTAAAGGACCCAATATTCTGGAAGGATGGAGTAAATAAAATAATATCACAATTTATGCCAGAGTGTCCTACAGAACAAGTGGAAAAGTTCATATTGCAGGCAATCTGTCCGCCGCTGAATGCTAGATGGAGTAAATAAAATAATATCACAATTTATGCCAGAGTGTCCTACAGAACAAGTGGAAAAGTTCATATTGCAGGCAATCTGTCCGCCGCTGAATGCTGAAATAGTCAAAATCATCGAGGATGTGGTAAAACGTTTGGAGAACCCGGAAACAAGTGGAAAAGTTCATATTGCAGGCAATCTGTCCGCCGCTGAATGCTGAAATAGTCAAAATCATCGAGGATGTGGTAAAACGTTTGGAGAACCCGGAATCCCGTCGGGATTCGGTGAAAACAACATTTTACGAGCAATTCCTGGAGATTCGAAATCTCCTAGCTTGCTGGCATGAAATTCTCGATTAGGTAGTTCAGCTGAACAATGCGCCATTTCCGCCGCACGTGGTGAAAAGCGTGCTCGACGTGCTGCCCATCACTCTGCTCACAATTTTGAATCACTGTAAGAACAAACGCAAGCAGTACCTCCACAATATGCTGCCATTAATGCTGCAGGACGTTTATAGCTGCCCATCACTCTGCTCACAATTTTGAATCACTGTAAGAACAAACGCAAGCAGTACCTCCACAATATGCTGCCATTAATGCTGCAGGACGTTTATAGCGATGCTTGTGCGGTTGTTAAGCGATTTGGCATCTTCACGCTAAAAGTTTGGCACGAAGATTTAAAAACTGACGTGGAGGCACTGCAAAATGTCATAATCAACCTAGCCATTAATGCTGCAGGACGTTTATCGCGATGCTTGTGCGGTTGTTAAGCGATTTGGCATCTTCACGCTAAAAGTTTGGCACGAAGATTTAAAAACTGACGTGGAGGCACTGCAAAATGTCATAATCAACCTAGGAAAAATGGCTCCACTCACAGTACACAGTATTAAGTACGGAATGAACACCTAGGATACATTTCAAGAATTAGTCTGCAAAAGCACACCAAATCTCTGGACTAACGAAGAATTTATTGACCTAGTGAGGAGCCATATTTCGAAAATACACATAAATGTTCTTACTGTTCAGTCAACGACTATAGGCCCACCATTTGAGCAGTACAAAACTCGCGTCGAGAAAACGGGTGTATACTAGTTGCGTCCAAGTCTAAAACCGTATTCGAACTGAAGTCAACGACTATAGGCCCACCATTTGAGCAGTACAAAACTCGCGTCGAGAAAACGGGTGTATACTAGTTGCGTCCAAGTCTAAAACCGTATTCGAACTGCGGCCCAGGTCTCCAACCCCCCGACCGAGTTGCGTCCCGGGCAACTAATCCCTAGTCCGAGTTGCGGCCCGGGTCTCTAATCCCTGTCCGAGTTGCGTATGGTCAATTAATCAATGTAAACTAATAAAAAAAATGTATGGGTGGAAATTATTCAGTGGTGCTCAACTCACGTTTTTACAGCTGGAAGACATCTTGAAATATTTGCCTTCACACTTTTCCCAGGCTTAGGACTGGCTCCAAGATATTTGCTCATCAACGACCGCACAAATTTTTATAAAGTTCTACACGCGAAAAATTAAGTGTCTCGCACACATCGAGTTTTCTTAATAACTAATCCTTATTTTAAAACTTTCCAATTGGTAAAAATTTTCTACTAACTAATTCTACAAACTTAAGTCTATCTAGGGCATTATATTCAAAATATGACATATTTTGTTGAATAGAAAAACTTTCCAATTGGTAAAAATTTTCTACTAACTAATTCTACAAACTTAAGTCTATCTAGGGCATTATATTCAAAATATGACATATTTTGTTGAATAGAATCTTCTTTCTCGCAATTATCCGAACGTTTTGGTAAAGAACCAAGCTTGTCATTTTTATATAAACCTTACATTGAACATTCAGCAGTGATTCGGTAAATATAAATAAATTTGGATTCGCGCGATAAAAAATTGGTTTTAACATTTGTATTCTCGATGTCGAATCATTAACATTGAACATTCAGCAGTGATTCGGTAAATATAAATAAATTTGGATTCGCGCGATAAAAAATTGGTTTTAACATTTGTATTCTCGATGTCGAATCATTGCCCGATCAATCGAACGTTCAAGTGGCCATTGAAAATCTGAATAACATTCAAGAGAAATTAGTGCGTGGAAAAAATTTGAAAAAATGGAAAAATAAGGCCAAAATTGAGTGTATTCCTATCTACGATTATACGTTTCACACACTATGCGTGGAAAAAATTTGAAAAAATGGAAAAATAAGGCCAAAATTGAGTGTATTCCTATCTACGATTATACGTTTCACACACTGAGTCAGCTCCTCAACGCAAAAACTTTTCATACTTACAAGCCGATTCTGCTGGAATACGTGTTTGCAGACAATTTCTGGCCTGTCATGATGTGCTACGACCTTTTAAACTACTGCTACCTGCGACTAACCAAGGAAATGCGCTTCATGACAGCCCATGAAAAACTTGAGAATAGGTGTGACAACAGTATTGCAGTGATGATGCTCTACCGATTAATTATTAATCTGTATCTAACACTCACGCATGACAGCCCATGAAAAACTTGAGAATAGGTGTGACAACAGTATTGCAGTGATGATGCTCTACCGATTAATTATTAATCTGTATCTAACACTCACGCGCGCCGAGGAGGATGTACTTTTGAAGGACTGCACTCCGTCGTTCAGTATTTTGTCGATTTTTAAACTCGCCACATGGTACGACCCGCGCAAGGAGCTTTGAGACAGCAACAAGAATAGGTGTGACAACAGTATTGCAGTGATGATGCTCTACCGATTAATTATTAATCTGTATCTAACACTCACGCCCGCCGAGGAGGATGAACTTTTGAAGGACTGCACTCCGTCGTTCAGTATTTTGTCGATTTTTAAACTCGCCACATGGTACGACCCGCGCAAGGAGCTTTGAGACAGCAACAAGCAACTTTTGAAGGACTGCACTCCGTCGTTCAGTATTTTGTCGATTTTTAAACTCGCCACATGGTACGACCCGCGCAAGGAGCTTTGAGACAGCAACAAGCGGCTTGTGTCTCCCGAGGCGCCCAGATGCCTGCCGAAAATCATCGCAGATGTACGTCGAAGTTCCACGGTGAATAATTGGACACGCCTGGAGAGTGTACTGACAGCTATGGGGATTGAGAAGGCTCGGGAGAACATCGATGTGACCGTAGATCTGCTGAAAATCGCAAATTTCGTCGGTAATGCGCTGGAGAAGATCGAGGATTTCAAGAGCCGACTTCTATACAATTTACTGCTGGCTTTGTTAGATTGTGCGCTAGTTGAGTATCGATCCAGCGAGGAGCACTCGTTCAAGTGGACCCTTTCAACGGTTCTTGTCAAGTTGGTCGTTCAGAATTCATTGCCGTGTGAGATTCTTGTAGAATTGTGTCATTACCTTGCGAATAACGTTCAATATTCAGCCGACGGGTCGTACAGCTCGTCAGAAAATCCGTTGTGAGTGATTTACTGTGTAGATTGCTGGAAAATGACTCGAATGTGGTGCATCAAGAGGCATTGAAGACGTTTGATTGCATTGTAGAGAATGCCAATGAGAATCTGGTGAAGAACATCAGTTGTAGCATCAGAAATCGGCCAAAAATTTGTGATGGAGTTCAGGCATTCATCTCGGGAAAGGTATTTCACAGGATGAAGGAGGATTTGACGCATGTGGAAATTTTTGCCAACTATTCGTCTAATTTCCGGTTCAACATAAATGTTACAAAAGTGAGGAACGTTGGCGCGAAGAAAAAATGCCGAGACTAACTGAAAAGTCTGTTGATGAAAAAGCCCTTCGATTGTCCTCAGGACTCAAGACTTTAGTTTGTATGAAAAAGGATATGAATGCTAGTGTCATGAAAAAATTGTCTAGCCTGTTACTAGTGAATCGATTTATTTTTTACAATGCGAAAAAAAAATTTTCAAGGCAGGAGCGCGCCGGTTTGTTGGCAGTCGGTATTGCAGATATCCAACTAATAAAAGCTAGTTGTACATTTTTCTTCTTGATCGGTTCTATGAACTTCTAACGTTAAATTATTCAAACGTTATTTTACTTATTTGTCTTTCCGTGTCAATCAAATAACATTTTAACACAAAAGTATTTATGTAAAATTATTGCACAATGTTGTGTTCTGTTAATTGTACAATTTCTAACAATAAAAATCCTCGAATTAGTTGTTAAAATCGGTGAAGAAAAAAAATGAGTGGTGGATTAAGTCCCAGTAAATCAACAGTTTATGTATCAAATTTACCATTTTCCCTCACAAATAACGACATTCATCAGCTCTTAGAGAGCTCTGGAAAGATTGCCAAGTAAGTATTTCGAAAATCATAGAAACATTTTAAGAATTATATTTTTTACAGAGTAACAGTTGTTAAGGACAAAATAACTCGACGAAGCAAAGGAGTGGCTTTTGTTCTGTTTTTCCAACGAGAAGATGCACAAAATTGTGCAAACAATCTCAACAATACTGAGGTATTTCATAAACAACTTTAAAATATATTTTTTTCTATGTTGACAAAGTGTGAAATGATGTTTTAGTTTGGTGGGCGCAAGATAAAGAACTCTATATTGCCATGGACAACAGCCGAACAGCCGTAGCACGGAATTTATTCGTCGTAGGGATTACCCAGACAAATCTCAGTGCTGGGAGTGCGGAAAAGAGGGATACTTGTCCTATCAGTGCACTATCAACACTCACGATCCGCGAAATCCACCGCCAAAAAAGGTGGGAGTGCGAAAAATGCACAAAGACGACTCGGTGAATCCTGGAACGAGTTTCTACGACAGTGATAGTGATGAGGGTGTCAGGAATCCTCGGCTATCATCCCACGATCCTGAAAATTCGGAAAATCTTGAAGATCCAGATGACAAGACGCTGAGCGCTGCTATAAAATACGAGCAAGATCAGTATGAACTTGAAAAATATCGATATAAAATAGCTACAGGTCAGTAAGACGAACATCAGCCAGAATTAAAGCCTCAAAAATGCTTTAAAGAAATCAATACTTCAGTGATGAAGAAGAATTAAGTGATTAATTGTAAATAATATTCATCATGAATGGAAATATTTATAAAAATTTATATAAAACTATAATCTTAAGTTGACAATCTTATAAAAGAATAATTGAAACTTCATTTAAGATTATTAAAATTTGTGACAACAGCTACTGATGATAAAAAAAACGTGACTTTTTACAGTATATTGACATTCAATGAGGATATTTCTCATTAAATTAATTGGAGATACTATGAATCATTTTTAGCAGCAAAACTGAGTTAAACATATGAATCATTTGTTGATTTTTGTCCGTAGATTTTTTTAAATCATACCATTCTGCGTTGAATAAACTATTTGCAAGTTTTTCCTTCAATGTACCGCCTCTTTTGAATGATTTTTTGTGCTAAACCTCACGCGTCACTGCTAGACGTGCTGATTCAGTGACGGATCGTATCAGTATTTCCTTTGACAAAAAGATAATTAATAATTATTTTATCCCAAAAAGAGATGTATGTGAAAAATTTTTTTTTAACATTTTCAAAACACGATAACTCGAAAAGTTTTCATTTTACGAAAAAAAGTGTCAGCTAAAAAGACAGTAAATTGAATTTAAAACAAAAAAAAATTCGATAAAATTTTTTGTAATGTTACCGGTTCGCGAGATATGCACTATAAAACACTATAAAACACGCTATTTTGACTAGTCGGTTATAAAAAATTTTTCTTTCTCCAAGTCCATATTTTGCGATAACTCGAACAATCTTTGATTCAGAAAAAAAAATAAAACACGCTATTTTGACTAGTCGGTTATAAAAAATTTTTCTTTCTCCAAGTCCATATTTTGCGATAACTCGAACAATCTTTGATTCAGAAAAAAAATTTTCTCATAAAAAAGAGAGTAAATTAAATTCACAACAAAAAAATTTCCATAATTTTTTTTGTAAATTGACTGGTTCACAAGATATAAGCGTTTTTCCGACCATTCCGTTGTCATTTTTTTTTATAGTCGGTTATAAAAAATTTTTCTTTCTCCAAGTCCATATTTTGCGATAACTCGAACAATCTTTGATTCAGAAAAAAAATTTTCTCATAAAAAAGACAGTAAATTAAATTCACAACAAAAAATTTTCCATAATTTTTTTTGTAAATTGACTGGTTCACAAGATATAAGCGTTTTTCCGACCATTCCGTTGTCATTTTTTTTTAATTTCCATAATTTTTTTTGTAAATTGACTGGTTCACAAGATATAAGCGTTTTTCCGACCATTCCGTTGTCATTTTTTTTTAAATTCAACTGTTAGAAGAATTACTTTCAACTTCGTCGAGAGTCAGACCCTGTATGAATTTTACATGATCGATGAACGGTGAAACCGAGTCATTAACGACAACCGACCGGTTAATAAACTCTGAATCACGTTTGAGGACATATGCAAGGAAACACAAGCCCCTCTGGATGAGTTGACGCTGCTTGTTCTGAATTCCATGCCAGACGTGGTCACAATAACCCTTACACCTGTTCCCATCGACCTCTAGAAGCTTTCTCGTTTACGAAAGGTCAATCCTCGCCGATCTAATCAACATTGTAACGTTAAAAGTGACGACAATCGATGTGGATTATTTGGAGCTGCTGGATTCCGTCGGCCAGGGGATAATTCCACTGCGAAAATTGTCAGCCACCGATGTAAAGGCATGATCAATATTAATCACGCTAATGTCGTCCAATTGAAACCTTTTGAGCTGCTCAATATAGATAACAATGACACAGGCGTCGTTCGTAAAGGTCAACTCATTTTTCCACCTATTTAACGCCGATTCGTTCGAACACTCCACAACACGATCAACGAAAACTTGGCCGCTCGTAAATTGCGTGGCCATTTCGGCCATTGACTCTAAACCGACAAGAAGCGGTCGTGCAAATACAGTTTTTTTTTTGGAGTATTCGCCGCATACTGGTAGGCCTTTTTTCTCAGTTTTATCCGAGGCACAATAACAGCCAGAAGTCGCATAATTGCACATATTGATCCGGTAAATTGATGTGCTCGCCTGGCAAAATTAATTGCCACGATAAATTTATAGAAAATTTCCAACATCTCGTATTGATCGCCTTTTTTCGTCTAGTTTTCGTAGCGAATCATCTGCCTGGAGTACTCCTGATATGCCCGATTATCGTCCGTATACAGTGTCGACTCTTTTGCCACATATTTCGCCAGGTATTTCGACACGTAGCGAATCATCTGCCTGGAGTACTCCTGATATGCCCGATTATCGTCCGTATACAGTGTCGACTCTTTTGCCACATATTTCGCCAGGTATTTCGACGTTTGCGAGGTAGGACAGCACTCCGACGGTGCGACGAGCCTCTACGCCTAGTTTCTGATTGTGAGTAGCGAATCATCTGCCTGGAGTACTCCTGATATGCCCGATTATCGTCCGTATACAGTGTCGACTCTTTTGCCACATATTTCGCCAGGTATTTCGACTTTTGCGAGGTAGGACAGCACTCCGACAGTGCGACGAGCCTCTACGCCTAGTTTCTGATTGTGCTACTCACTTACATCGCAGATTGAGCAATCTCGTAAACGTATTGACGGAAAGTTTGGGGGTTTTTCCAAGAAACCAGGTAATTGTGCTACTCACTTACATCGCAGATTGAGCAATCTCGTAAACGTATTGACGGAAAGTTTGGGGGTTTTTCCAAGAAACCAGGTTGCTCGGACGCACTGGAGAACATTGTGTAGCCCATTGTACTTGTCGACGGCTTAGGCGGCTCTGGATGGTGGCTGACTGATGTATTTACCTCTTGAGAGTACACTTGGGTTGCTATCATGTCAAGATTGTCGACATTATATTGACGGAAAGTTTGGGGGTTTTTCCAAGAAACCAGGTGGCTCGGACGCACTGGAGAACATTGTGTAGCCCATTGTACTTGTCGACGGCTTAGGCGGCTCTGGATAGTGGCTGACTGATGTATTTACCTCTTGAGAGTACACTTGGGTTGCTATCATGTCAAGATTGTCGACATTTACGACAAAATCAGCGCCCCACGGGTCAGTATTTTCGTTGCTACGAAATTTACCTCTTGAGAGTACACTTGGGTTGCTATCATGTCAAGATTGTCGACATTTACGACAAAATCAGCGCCCCACGGGTCAGTATTTTCGTTGCTACGACTGCAGCTAGTTGAACTTGTGCTCGGTTTCGCGATCTTTTGAATATCCAATCGTGGCTTTTTTTGTTGGCCATGATTATAAACTGGATTAAATCCTTTAGACATCGTGTATGCGTATATGACAGGTATCCTGCAAAAAACCGTGCAAATTCATGAATCTTGTTGTTTTTTTTATTGCTACGTGAACAGTTTTATTACCTCGTTGTCGGCGTGCACATATTTGTTATTCATAGCAAAAAACCGTGCAAATTCATGAATCTTGTTGTTTTTTTTATTGCTACGTGAACAGTTTTATTACCTCGTTGTCGGCGTGCACATATTTGTTATTCATTGACTTTTTCAAATTTCATACAGCATGCATGCAGAAGTTTATTATTCGGTACAGACTACAGAGATTATAAACTGGATTAAATCCTTTAGACATCGTGTATGCGTATATGACAGGTATCCTGCAAAAAACCGTGCAAATTCATGAATCTTGTTGTTTTTTTTTATTGCTACGTGAACAGTTTTATTACCTCGTTGTCGGCGTGCACATATTTGTTATTCATCGACTTTTTCAAATTTCATACAGCATGCATGCAGAAGTTTATTATTCGGTACAGACTACAGGTTATCCATAACCTCACTTTTGCAGCATTCTCGCCATTAGACTTTTTCAAATTTCATACAGCATGCATGCAGAAGTTTATTATTCGGTACAGACTACAGGTTATCCATAACCTCACTTTTGCAGCATTCTCGCCATTCGCCCGCGCACGACACCAGCGCACACACACACACACTCCGTGTCGTGGTCTGAAAATTTGAATTTACAAGTGTAGGAAAAAAAAAGCATTCTCGCCATTCGCCCGCGCACGACACCAGCGCACACACACACACACTCCGTGTCGTGGTCTGAAAATTTGAATTTACAAGTGTAGGAAAAAAAAGAATGGATTTTACACACACACTCCGTGTCGTGGTCTGAAAATTTGAATTTACAAGTGTAGGAAAAAAAAGAATGGATTTTGGTTCTGTTGATTATTGTTTTGTAGATTTTATTTCAGCAAAATTAGTATTACAAGTATTAGACTGAAGGTGAATGGTTACAAAGAAGTTGTCATATTCCCAGTTTCAAGACGCTCATTGACCTGATGAGTATATGTGGATTTTTTTGAGACAAGTATTAGACTGAAGGTGAATGGTTACAAAGAAGTTGTCATATTCCCAGTTTCAAGACGCTCATTGACCTGATGAGTATATGTGGATTTTTTTGAGATCTTATCCTTGTTTTTCAATCCTGTGCGACCGATGTAAATCGAGTGATAGAGCAATCCATACTTAATTGACCTGATGAGTATATGTGGATTTTTTTGAGATCTTATCCTTGTTTTTCAATCCTGTGCGACCGATGTAAATCGAGTGATAGAGCAATCCATACTTCGGGGTATTACCCTTAGTTTTCAGGGCTCTGTTTTCTATCTGCTCGAGGTATTTGAACAATCGACGCTGGATATTTGGCTAAATTGTTCACGGATCCGGCGTGAGCAATCAGTCAAGCTCCCACTTGATCGCCGATCAGTGTTCCCAGATTCGGAGCCACGTCCGACAATTTGCACTTTGAGTATTCCGCCAATTGCTTGCGATAATCGGCCAGACCAATGACTCGAGCAGCAATCATTTCAATATCCAGCAAGTCCATCGGACTGATATCCATGCCCATCGATAATTATCGTACATTGAAGACGGCACTGTGGTCGGCGATCGATGATGAAATATCAATAAATGAATGTGATATTTACAGGTAAATAAATCCAGGTTAACGTTCTCGGCCATACATTGAAGACGGCACTGTGGTCGGCGATCGATGATGAAATATCAATAAATGAATGTGATATTTACAGGTAAATAAATCCAGGTTAACGTTCTCGGCCTTTACATTGCTTATAAAAATAGCTAAATTAATTTTATAATAATTTTTTTTTGCAGTTACAATACGGATGCAAATTCAGATCCATTTAGAGAGGATGGTTGCCTTTGGTCAATCAATTATTTTTTCTGCAATGAAAAGATGAAACCTGTCGCGCTATACAATACGGATGCAAATTCAGATCCATTTAGAGAGGATGGTTGCCTTTGGTCAATCAATTATTTTTTCTGCAATGAAAAGATGAAACCTGTCGCGCTATCAAGTCAGTCGACTATTCTGACTGTAATGGAGAGTTTTCTGAAAATTATCAGGTATTTCCATTCGTTTTTGTTGCAGTCCCCTTTCTGGCGTTGCTAATGACTTCCCTATGGATAAGGACGACGATGATAAAATGTACTGTCGACAATTATTGCCGTTTTATTATTACTAATAAGCATTACATTGCGTCATTTATTTTTTTTATCATTGAAAAAATCATTTTAAAAAGTTATTTACTCGATCGAGGCACGTTTCACAAAAGGCAATGCTTTCAAGGCCTACTCCACGCTGTCCATAGGACTCCTTGCAATCAAATTCTGCCAATTTTGAACACACGTCGCACTCTCGTGGAGCTACAAAAAAAATTAATACAAAATTATAGAGAATTCTGTGTTTCTAAAGTTCAAAGTCGATAGTAGTGTTGATTTACAGTTTTCAATGATGTCTGTCACGTCGAGCATTAGTGTAGGCTGCCTTTTGGGATATATTTTGAAAGATTTTCCAAAGCGAGGCATTTGGATTATCAAACAGGAAGGAACTTCCTTCAGTCTAATGTCGCTCCGCTCGTGAGAAAACTCTGCTCAAGCAGCTGCTGTACATTCGGTAGATTAAGATCATTGTCCTTTTCCACAAACAATTGATAGTGACAGGCATCCTGACCAGAACTCAGATTTAAAAAGGGCTCGGCATTCAAAATTTGTGTGACTAGCGATGTCAAGAATTCTTCACTATCTTTCTCCTCGCTCGTCAGGCCTGAGATTGATGATAATTTTTTCAAGATTGTCCAGAGCTTCATTACTCAATCGGCTTTTACAAAAATATTTTTTCCTAGCGGATTAACTATTTCCTCTCGTAAAACCCTCTGAACTTCTTCGTACTGTATGCATTCATCTTCACATCGACGCCTAAAATTCATATAAATTAACAATCTGTATTTAAAATAATTAATATACATTTTGATTTTTTATCTACACCTGAAGGGAAGATTATCAAAGAAGCTTGTGAATGCAGACATACTGGAGAGCGTGGCATCCAAGTAACACGAAATATGATGACCTGGATACATCGGTACTTGCGGCATATTTTCTTCAAATCTCTTTTTACACATATCGGTCTCACTATTCCAGTTATCACGGAATTTTCAGTCTTCCCTGACTCCTTTCCGTTGATTTCAAAAATTTGATTATCTACCTTTGCCATAAATAACTTGACATGACTATAGGATAAAAATTATATCCACTGAGTCGCTTGAATTCATGATACTTACGGGCATTATGTTGAATTTTTTACAGAATCGAATATCGGCATATATTGCTCTGTTCGGCAGGCAATTGAAGTATCTGATGTCGTCGAAAGTCCCATCAGTACCGAGTGGATGTGGTTCATCCTAATGAAATGAAAAATAACTTGTTAGCTGTAATAATAAACTTTCAGGAACGAAATTGCTCAGAAATATTAGTGTGCTTAAGACTTGACAATATTGTTGTCTTGGTAATTGAATTTCCCTCATGCTGCTGTCTTTTATTGTTGCGATGGTTTGTCGTACTATTAATAAAGCCCTCAATTTGTTTGATCGAGAGAGAGGCCTCAATCTCGTGCTTGAATATTTTTTCTAAAAATAAAACAGGTTTCTTTATAAATTATTCTGATAGACAGTAAAATTAAATTAAAATTGAATTAATTATTATTAATTAAAATTAAATTGAATTTTATGCCTTTTCACATAATTTACTGTCAATTGCCAGACGAGCTCGGTCCTGAGGTGGCGGCACTGCTGCTCGATAATGGCAGACGATTCGAGGCACAGGAATTACGTCCACTCGATTAAATCTCCACTCAGGTTTCTTCTAAACACTGTCGTCATTTAGATCATGAACTCGAATTCTCATTCCTCCATCTGGTTGAGTCGCATTTGCCTCAATCAAGGTACCAAGGCGTAAAGTGTAACAGTTTACATGACAAGTACCAGACAAACGACTGAACATTAAATTTTTTACAGAAAACGTTTTACAAAATATTCTGTCACCATCAAACTTCAGCCAGAGATCGCAAAGAACAGTATTTAAGAATGAGAAGGGGGAAACCGTTCCAATTTTACGAAAATTAATTTCACGTAGAGCATTGGGAAGTTGCTTAGAAAATAGCGAATTAATTCTAATACAAGATCCAGTCTCAAAAACTGCATGAAACTGCATCTTTCCAGTTTTGAACCAAAAAACGAATATCCTTGGACATGCGGCGCGAACTAGTGGTCAACGCTTCGAACTAATTTAGCAAATATTGTGTTTTCTAGTTTTCTCTCGATATCTCGCGGAATAAGGAAGATATTGAAAAATGTTGCCCTTTATAAATTGTTGGTATTTTAATTTTCTACAAATTATATCTGGTCAATTTTTCTGTGGCTCTTGATCTGTAGCCAAAAAATGCAGAAAACTGAATTCCGAAAAATTTTTTTTTTTCCCCTTGAGTGGCGATAAAACCACGTCAATCAGTTGGATTATTATTCATGTGAGATAAAAAAATGTTCAATCCATGAAATTAACGTTATTTTATGTGTTTTTCCGATGCCGAAAAGTTTAGGTTTTGGCAGCGCCATTTCACGGTGAATTGTGGAACTAAAATTTGCGGAATTTTCGTAAAAATAAGATGGACAAAATTTCCATGATTTTTGTAAAAATTAGTTTGTAATTCACCGCTACATAGCGCTGCGGTCACCTAAAATCTGAACTTTTTTAGCATTAGAAAAACTCTAAAATAACGCTAATTTAATGGATAAAACAAATTTTCATCACATATAATCAATAATTCAACCGATTGATGTTTTTGTTGCCACTAAACGCGAAAAAAAAAAATTTTTTAGAAAGTTCAGTTTTTTTGCTTTTCTAGCTACGGATAAAGAGCTACAAAAAATTTCGTCGGACAAAGTTTGTAGAAATTTTAATTATCAACAATTTATATGGATTAACATTTTTCAATATTGCCCTTATTTCGCGAGATATCGAGGAAAATCGAAAAAACATTATTTGCGACCGCGGCGCCACCTCACCGTAAATTGCAGATCTAATTTTTTCAGACAAATTTCTGAAGCCCCCAATTCATGCGAGCGAAATTCACGAGCGAAATTCGGGCCCTAATAACTTTGTATATACCGTTAATGCAGATATAATATCGCTAGCGATATTCTGTTTGAGCGATAAACGGTGAACATAACGTAGAAAACTGATTTGTAAAATTGGATACTCGTTTTATTGTGAATTTTATTTGCTATACAGATAGTCAAAGAGGTCTTCTCAGAGTGGTAGTTGCATTAATAATTTATTTTCAAAAACAGTTATTTGTTTATTTTTCTACTCTGTTTTTTCGTACTACGAGGCAGTTTAAGCTAAATTGAATAAAACTGAAATGATTTCAGTTTTAAGCCCCCAATTCATGCGAGCGGAATTCGGGCCCTAGTAACTTTCTATATACCGTTTACGGGGATATAATATCGCTAGCGATATTCTGTTCGAGCGATAAACGGTGAACATAACCTAGAAAACTGACGGGCCCTAGTAACTTTCTATATACCGTTTACGGGGATATAATATCGCTAGCGATATTCTGTTCGAGCGATAAACGGTGAACATAACCTAGAAAACTGATTCGTAAAATTGAAAACTTATTTTATTGTGAATTTTGTTTGCTATACAGATAGTCAAAGATGTCTTCTCGGAGTGGTAGTTGCTTTCAAATCCAGCGAGTAAATAATTTATTTTTAACAACAGTTATTTGTTATTTTTCCACAACAGATAGTCAAAGATGTCTTCTCGGAGTGGTAGTTGCTTTCAAATCCAGCGAGTAAATAATTTATTTTTAACAACAGTTATTTGTTATTTTTCCACTTTGTTTTTTTGAATTACGAGGCAGTTTAAGCTAAATTGAATAAAACTGAAATGATTTCAGTTTTATTCTAAATCGAAGAATATCGCTCCTTTTGGGGCATTTTCTAGGGATTTCTGCGAAAACGGTATAGAAAGTTACTAGAACACGAATTTCGCTCAGTAAATTTCGCTTGCATGAATTTGTACCTTGAATCTTTCATGGAAATGTCATTCTGCAATTTACCACAAGATGGCACTACGGTCGCAACAAATAGAATTTTGTTAAAAAAACTCATTTTTTCGGTCTGTAAAGCGGGCCAAGTCGCGTTAATAAATTAAATTAATGAAAATACATGGAAAAATTACTTTTTTTCGAACGGGTTTTTGGCGTATTTATTGACTCTTGGCAAGTTCATCAACATGTTTGCCGTGTTGGACGAGTTGAAAAAAATGAAATCAAGCGTAAAAATGACTACTCAACATATCGACGTGCTGTGCAATTTTTAAAAGTCAAATCAACATGTTTGCCGTGTTGGACGAGTTGAAAAAAATGAAATCAAGCGTAAAAATGACTACTCAACATATCGACGTGCTGTGCAATTTTTAAAAGTCATGTCAGACTTTCAGACACTTAAGAGTTATGGACTTTGTATTATTCTTGATGGACAGTAAACTGTGCAATATCAACAAACTCGATCGAATCTTCAAGAATTTCGAAGTAGTCCCACAGTTTGGTGACATGGAAATTGCGTCCTTTGATTACATCAAGCGTATGTGCAATATCAACAAACTCGATCGAATCTTCAAGAATTTCGAAGTAGTCCCACAGTTTGGTGACATGGAAATTGCGTCCTTTGATTACATCAAGCGTTCTAAACACTTTAGGTACAGACACATGGCAGCGATTTTGACGCTTGACGCTCTATTCTCTAGTAACTTTTTTTACCTTTGATTACATCAAGCGTTCTAAACACTTTAGGTACAGACACATGGCAGCGATTTTGACGCTTGACGCTCTATTCTCTAGTAACTTTTTTTTCGCTGGAGCGAACTTATCGCTCGAGCGCAAAGTTCGCTAGAGCGAACTACGCATTGAGCGTTTTTTAACTCAGCACAACCTAACCTCTTCAGTTTGCTTACCTGGCTTGTGTATATAAACAGTCGAAAGTATTGAAACATATTTAAACTACGCATTGAGCGTTTTTTAACTCAGCACAACCTAACCTCTTCAGTTTGCTTACCTGGCTTGTGTATATAAACAGTCGAAAGTATTGAAACATATTTAATAAAATGTCTGTGCCCCACAAATATCGCTCATGGATAAATGAATTGCACATAAAAAAACGACGTCTAGTAAGAAAAAAACGGGTTATGGTTACTCTACTATTAAAGTACTTACAAATCGAGCGAATTGGGTAAAAACTGAAACGATTTAAGTTTGCTTACCTGGCTTGTGTATATAAACAGTCGAAAGTATTGAAACATATTTAATAAAATGTCTGTGCCCCACAAATATCGCTCATGGATAAATGAATGGCACATAAAAAAACGACGTCTAGTAAGAAAAAAACGGGTTATGGTTACTCTACTATTAAAGTAATGTGCCCCACAAATATCGCTCATGGATAAATGAATGGCACATAAAAAAACGACGTCTAGTAAGAAAAAAACGGGTTATGGTTACTCTACTATTAAAGTACTTACAAATCGAGCGAATTGGGTAAAAACTGAAACGATTTTAGTTTTTCTCGGCGTCGCTCGAAGCGAATTATTTTGGGGATATTCTGTGGTTTTCTGGTCAAACGACATGAAAAGTTACTAGGGAATAGAGCGTCAAGCGTCAAAATCGCTGCCATGTGTCTGTACCTTTTATTTGGGGATATTCTGTGGTTTTCTGGTCAAACGACATGAAAAGTTACTAGGGAATAGAGCGTCAAGCGTCAAAATCGCTGCCATGTGTCTGTACCTTTTGAGGCATCGCAATGGCCCCCGTCGGCGTCATCCAATAACATGAGTATACTAGGGAATAGAGCGTCAAGCGTCAAAATCGCTGCCATGTGTCTGTACCTTTTGAGGCATCGCAATGGCCCCCGTCGGCGTCATCCAATAACATGAGTACAGGCAGACCTGATGGTGCACTTGCCGGAAATTCGCGAGGATCATGTGGAATACATACATCGCAATGGCCCCCGTCGGCGTCATCCAATAACATGAGTACAGGCAGACCTGATGGTGCACTTGCCGGAAATTCGCGAGGATCATGTGGAATACATGGGCGAACTGGCCAAATACAGTAATGAAGTAACGGCAACGTACAAAGAGTGTGGCAGCGACGCCGAGAACCGCGACACATCCGAGTTGACACTGCATGGAATAGGGAATAGAGCGTCAAGCGTCAAAATCGCTGCCATGTGTCTGTACCTTTTGAGGCATCGCAATGGCCCCCGTCGGCGTCATCCAATAACATGAGTCCACAGGCAGACCTGATGGTGCACTTGCCGGAAATTCGCGAGGATCATGTGGAATACATCAGCGAACTGGCCAAATACAGTAATGAAGTAACGGCAACGTACAAAGAGTGTGGCAGCGACGCCGAGAACCGCGACACATCCGAGTTGACACTGCATGGACTGCAGTTACTGTCGCAGTGGACGTCTGTAGTGACAGAGCTGTACAGTTAGAAACTTCTGCACCCAACGGACCATCACATGAACAAGGAGTGCCCAGAGGAGGCCGAAGAGTACGAGTATGACGTGCGCGGACTGGCATTTTGGCATGGAACTCTCGAGTGACTCGGCGCAGGAGGGCAAAGAAGATCCGGATAACGGGTTTGGCATCAAAGTTTCGCGACGCAATGTGGGACCGTGGTCAACTAAGCTGTACATGGTTTGCACGATGCTGGAGTCTCTAATTTAGAATTTTCGCCCACTACAAGCAACTTGCAACGTCAATTCTTCTGGATCAGCGATTCCGCGCAAAGTGTGTAGCTCTGGGTGCGTATCTGCTGCCCTATCCACGAGGCAACCGCTACGAGACAGTGCTGAAGCAACGACACGTGCAGTTGCTCGGTTGCAGCATCGACCTAAACAAGTTGATTACCCAGCGGATCAATGCGGACATGCAGAAATCGTTGGATTTGGCAATTAGCAAGTTTAAAAGTGGTGATATAACCGGCGTTGTGGAGCGAGGGTCTCCTTCAAGTCAATCGGCTGACTCACAAGCTGTTGTCCAAGTGGCGTGGCTGGTTTTAGACGAATACGAACGAATGCTACCAAACTTTTGCTACAATGCGGCGACCAATCGCTTCGTCAAGTGCCGCGGCATAAAATTTGTTCAGCCGGTGCATTGAGACAAACCTCTGCAAATGTCGCATTACTATCTGTGGGGTAGCAAGCATTTGAATTTGGCCTACACCACGCAATACGGCCAGTTTTCCGGCTTTGTGGGACTCTACCACTTCAGAACAATGTGCGAATTTCTGGGCTATCAGGGAATTGCCGTGGTAATGGAGGAACTGCTCAAGACTGTTAAAAGCCTCATTTAGGGAACTTTGCTGCAGTTTACAAAAACAATTATTGAGGTTATGCCGAACGTTTGCAAGCTCCCTAGGTACGATTATGGCTCGCCAGGTGTTCTCGGATACTATAATGCTCAGCTGAATGATATTGTTCAGTATCCCGACGCCTAGAATGAATTATTCAACAATTTTTGTGAGTTCGGAAATACCATTCTGTTTTGTTTACTCATAAAGCATTTGCTCTCA
>MVJL01008625.1:0-21553 GCA_002156465.1 Macrocentrus cingulum
TTTTTTTTTTTTTATATATAGAAGGAAGCTTAATTAAGAAAATAAAAATCGAGTCTACGCCAAAAAAAAAAAAAAATAAATCATTGATTATAACTAAATAAATAAAAGTAAGTCATATAAAATTGTTTTAAAAATAAAAATTTTAATGTCGTAAATAGAAAAAAAAAATTTACACTTTTTTTCAGTTGAAAAATCCCGAAATATCCTAAAAAATTTTAACACCATTAAAAAAATCGAAAAAAAAAAACACTAAACATTTTCAAAATTTATAAATGAATTTTCTAAAAATAGTAAAATTCTCTAAAAATTATAAAAAAAATTTTTTTTTCACTTTTTGAATTACTTGGATTTTTTTTTTTTTTGAGTATTTAAACTTTTGCTACATGATCATTTGATTTCCTCTTAAAACCCTTTTCTACTCTCGTGATGCATGCATCGGCGCCGAGGTGTGAGGTCGGTATAAGATCAGCTGTCCTGGGGTTTCTGCTACTACGTAATTAAATTATGTTAATACGTGACGGTCAATTTCTGGAGGCTGGCATCGTGTAATTTCCTATCATTACGTCACTCGCCGGACGAGACTGTGCGCCGTCTATCCTTGTGGTGGATATAAGAACAAACCTCTCAGGCTACACACATGCCGATCCACATCGAGCGCTCTGCATTTATATATTTATATATATATAATATACATTTATATACACCCTTCTTTTTTCCACCTGGTGTATTTACGTCTCCAGGGCAATGTATGCATATAAAATACCGCGGTGAGGGTAATGAACGACTATATGCAGCATTATCTATTATTTAACGCGACGACCGTATATCACAGGTGCTATGAGGGCCTCATGAGCACCTCACTTTTGGCTTTGCTACCGCCCGCTATACTCCATGTTACCTAATTAACTCTTTTTGGAAGCGAAGGCGTTGCACCGGAATAGCCTCATTTTTGCTCTTTTCTCTCATCTAACCTTCTCAACGCTTATTGAAAATAATTGACAGGTATTAGAGACACTGCAACTGTAATTGCATCCAGCGGCCACTCTCTCTCTGTACTTTGTAATATTAATAAATAGTGATTGCCCTTTTATTATTTAGAATTTCTAGTATGAACAGTTTTAATATTGTAAATTCTTCAAATTCTTCAAAGATTGGGTGCAATTAAAACACAATGACGTTTAAAAATCAGTAAATAATAATATATTAAATTTTGATCTACAAAATTGAAAATTCAAAAAATATTTATCTATAATATAAAAATTATTTAAATAATGAAAAATGTCCGTATTGTTGTGGAAATAAAAAAATATCTGCTGTGTATTCAAAATTTACAGATATTCAATTTTTTAGTTTATTAATGCAATAATGAATGTTTTTTATTGATAAATAAGTGCTTATGAAAAAAAAAAAAATGATTTATTGCAAATAAAAACACTTTTTTTGTAAATCTTCAATTAAAACCAAAGGATGTTTCAACTGCAACCTGCTCTAGATGTCGAAAGAGAAAAAAACAAAAGTTTTTTATCGATAAAAATGTAACCAATTATTGTATTTAAATTTTTATAAAGGATATAAAGTTCAAAATTATTTTTTCAAAAATGATGAATAATTATTAGTTTTAACACAATAAATTCTAAGGATTTTACTATTTCACTTCAATCTCCCCTATACAAGACCAAAATCATGTGAATATTATTTTCGACTGTAAATTTGAACTTGTTATGAAAAATAAAATTATTTTAAATTAGAATTCCATCAAACTTTTTTTACAAAATCAATCAAAATTTTTTCAAAATTCTTAAAACCCAAAAAAAAAAAACGATTTTTTTAAAGCATTTACTTTTAATAATTATCATATTTTAATTAAAAAATTGTGACTTTTTATTAAAATGGTGTGATAATAGCTTTAAAAAATATATACAAATATATTTGTGTTAAAAAATTGAAATAAAAAAATATTGTTTACAGTTTCAGAAGGTGATTTGTGTATAGTTATAGATAAAAACAATTTGCATATTAAGACAATAAATTTCGTTGGATTTCATTGGTTTAAAATCAGATTTGAGTAGCAAAGCAAATTAATGCACTTCTGTGTTGATGCCTTCGGCGAATAATACATGCACCAGGTAATCCCGTGGGTAATCTACTCGTGGCCCAATGAGAGAAAATCAAAATGGAAACGTGAATGTGGTGTACGACAGAACCACAAAACCGCAGACTACGAAGAAATGCAGTCTGTATAGACATGAAAGTGATTGCAACACATTGCATTGATAGCCACCCAACACGTTTGATGATGAAGATATAACAGAAGTAGCCCTCGTCCATCAGGTTATTACCTGAATTTTTATAACCGAGATTTCTCTACGCACTTGGGTTAAATCCATTCAATTTTCGCGTTAAAAAATATTGTATAAAATTTTTTTATATTTTTATTTGCTTTAGAGATATTTTGAAAAATAGAAATTTAAAAAAAAAACAGTATTATTTTAAAAACGGAGAGAGATACAAAAAAATTTATAGAATATTTTTTATAGATAATTTTATTTTTAATAATTAAAGTTTAATAATATTTTTCATTATGTTTCTTAGTTTTCGAGTTATTGCGGAAAAACGAAAAAAAAAAAAACTTTTTCTTATGTTAAGGATGTGGAAAAATTTATAGCATAATTTTTTTTCTGACAGATCTTTGTTTATGAAATTTTTTCGCTCTGAGAATGGTCGGGTAATGTTTTCATTTTTGTTATTACTTTCATTTATTCCTTTTTACAGCGAATGATCGAGAAAGGAACATGCGTCCAAGTGAATTTACGACGTGGGCCCCCATGGCCGTGCATCTTCGTGTGAGCTTTATTTTAATGCTGCTGCGATACCTGTGGAGGAAGAGCACCGCACTTCCCGCTGCGCTAAAAATCTTAAATATTCATAATTAAATATGCTAATGGACTCGTGTCGTTCAACGGCAAAATAATTATCAAAGCGGACAATAGTTACGAGACAATATATCTGTCTGTCTGAAATTTTACAGTATTCCTGGCGATGGAGGACAAATTTTTTGGATTATTCCTATATAGCTCGCCTCTTCATTTATCGGTCAACCTGTCGCACTAGCTGAAAAATTCCTTGCAATTGAATTTTCAATGTTTTTGTATATAGAATTTATTGAATCATGATATAGCATTGTCAAAATACTATCTTTGCGGTGAGAAAGCAGAATGAATGAGTGGGAGCAATATGTTGAATGTGTGCAATGTACATTGGATCGTCGCGTGAGATAGTCGCATCATTTCTCGTTAGATAATTAATTACTCGCGTTATGTATGCCTGAGAATGCGCTTGAATGTTGCCTCAAATCTTCAACCATTTGTGACTTGACATGAAGATTATTTAATATTTTATTAACATTGAATTAATGTAGTTTATCTCACTTTTATCCTTCAATCATAAATTTTAATTTTTTTTTTGTCCTCAACTAATTTAATTTATAATATTATACTGTGCAACTTGAGAAAAAAAAAAAAATTCCTTAAAAAATTCCAACTTTTTTATGTTGAAAAAATTAATCACTAATTTTTATTCTTCTTATTATAATTTTATCGATTTTTTAACATTTATATCGCAATAGTTTTTAAAAAATCGGTTTTAAAAGACGAATTTTTCTAAAAAAAAATTTTTTACTATAAAAAAAATTGAGATATCTAGCTAAATTAATTAATAATATTATTAATATACACGTTTTAATAATATTATTAATATACACGTTTTTTTCTTAAAAAAAATTATTTCTTAAAAAAATTTTAACGTTTTTTAATTGAAAAAAAATTAATCTATAATTTTTTTTTTTTTTTATTTTAGTTTTATCGGTTTTTTAAAATTTATATTGTGATTAAATATGGTTTTTATTAATATAAAGTCGAAATTTAGCATTTTAAACGGCAATAATTTAATCAAAATCGGTTTTAAAAGTTGAATTTTTTGATAAAAAATTTTTTATTGAATAAAAAAAAAAATATCCAACTAATTTGATTGATAATATTATAAATATACATGTTTTTCTCTTAAAAAAAAAAATTATTTCCTCAAAAAATTTAAACGTTTTTTAAATGAAAAAAAAATTAATTTATAATTTTTATTTGTCATATTCTAGTTTTATTGGTTTTTAAATATTCATATCTGGATAAAATATCGTTTTTATTCATAAAATGTAACGTTTGAAACTGCAAATATTAAACCCTTCGAGTATACACCTATTTTTTTCGACGTAATCAACTGATCGGTTTGAAAAAATTCCGAGGTATACTTCAAACTGTGTTTACATAATTCATAAATATTAAAATGATTATTAAAGTCTTCAACACAACAACAACAACAACAAAATTCCCGATAAAAGCTTTTTTTTAAAAAACGGAATCAACAAAAAATTCGCAATTTTTAAGATTTTTGAAAAACAAAAAATTTTTTACCTTAAAAAAATTGATGTTTAACGACAGTAGCATCAATTTTTAACGATAGTCTAAAAGTCACCCTACAGCCTTTTGCTTTCATAAAGTCAAATTAATAAATTCCTTAGCGTAGAAAGTTCTCGAATTTAAAATTTTAATATCTACCAAGAAAATAGTAGCAAAAATAAAAATTATAACGGCTTTAAAACTCAGATCACGACGCGGTTCAATAAAACATGAAGAAAAAAAAAAAGACAAAAAATTTCTAACAATTTCCAGGTATAAAAAAGAATTTTTTAATACTCTACCAAAATTTGTTTTCGAACACATTATAAAACGATTTTTCGATAAAACTACAGAAAATTGCCGACTACCACTCGTCCAAGGATCGAATTCTTGAAACTGTGACCCCAGATGTCGCCTGCGATAACTAAGAGTATAGATAGAATGTGCTATATGCCATAGAATAGTGTGTCAGATATGATATCTAGAGTCATAATTTCAAGGAAACAGTCTCTGATGTCCTCCGATTACCGTTGCAGAATTTTAACAACAAAAAAAATCCCTCTTACGAGACAGTAAATAAAGCCTAATCAATATTATTACGACTGCACTAAAGCATTTACTTTTTCGTGACAATAGACTACTCACCATCGTGTACACCTATATACACTTCAAAGAGAACACCGTCCGAAATTTGTTAACTAATCGCGTTGACGCGACGTGTTGCACCGGCTCGACGGGTGACTATCGTGTCGAGAACAAGGACACAAAAGGGACACACGCGATCGGTGTTGCGGCTTCAATTGTTGCATAACTATTTCCTCACATTCTCCCACTATAATAGAACACGACCAAAGACAATATTCCTCCTTATTCCAATACTGATTACCTTTAAAACGAAAATTCCAATGAAAAAAAAAATATTCCAAGCCGCAAATGCCTGAGTAAAAGTGTTTTAAAAGCTTAAATTTGGCTTGAAAACCACGTTGACATGTAATTTAACCTTGGGTGTAGTGATTTCACATGGTGTTGACATGCGACAGTAGGTAAAAAAATAATTATCAACGGATATAGCCGAAGTAACTTGTACAAATTACCGGTGTAGAAAAGAGTGGTGCATAAATTAGGCATCGAAGCGTCTGATAAATTTTTGTTTAAGCCACGTTTGCACACTGGTCTTTGTGCGCAGCAGTATACAGTTTGTGTGTGCAGTATAAAAAAAAACCTCAGGTACTACGCACGCTTCGCGTTATCGGAGATCGCGACGAAATACACGTCTCGGTGTCTTGTGTAAATTCAACGATTATTTCGATTATCGCGAGAAAAAATGGAATTCCTGTATTCAATGTGTGCCTCTCATTGTTCTCGAGTTTGGCGGGCACTATCTTGGGGAAACTTCATGGGTTTATATGCATTGTTTATATTATAATAGAACGACGGATATATTTGAATATATAGAGGGGAAAAAAGTGATTTCATTGTCCTGCTTGCTTCGGTAAGTCTCTCGTCGGCAGTTGGCGTGCCAAAGGAACATTAGCTATCCAACACAATCCAGAGAGGCCCACAGAACGCCAGTCTACGTGCTGAATGAGCTCGAACCCCAAGAGTACTCATACGCTTGATGGACGTTACACACGCCTTGAAAATTTCCGATTCCGCGAACTTTTCAGCCGCAGTGCGCATCATCAAAATAGGCTCTGCCCTTATCATTTGTGCGTTCAGTCGATCCAGGTTCATCCACACTTGATCGTCATTCCCGAGTAAAAATGAAAACGTCCAAATACCGTCCAAACTGCGTCCAAATGCCGTCAATTTTATTTCATGTCTAAATCTCGTCCAAACAGCGTCCAAATAAATACCGTCCAAACTGCGTCCAAATGCCGTCAATTTTATTTCATGTCTAAATCTCGTCCAAACAGCGTCCAAATCCCGTCCGCTTTTTGGACGTATTAAGACTCATCCAAATGCCGTCCACACGCAATCAGCTTTTTGGACGTCTGTTAATCATATTCCTCGTCGTCCAAATGTGACAACAAAAATATCTATGTCCAACAAATTTATTTCATGTCTAAATCTCGTCCAAACAGCGTCCAAATCCCGTTCGCTTTTTGGACATTCCGTCCAAATGCCGTCAGCTTTTTGGACGCATAAGGCCACTCGTCCAAATGACGTCGTAATACCGTCAGCTTTTTGGACGTGTAAGATCACTTGTCCAAACCGCGTCCAAATCCCGTCCGCTTTTTGGACGCATTAAGACTCGTCCAAATGCCGTCCACACGCAATCAGCTTTTTGGACGTCTGTTAATCATATTCCTCGTCGTCCAAATGTGACAACAAAAATATCTATGTCCAACAATTTTTTGGACCTATAAAATTTCTGTATCTCAGAAAAATATTCTAAGTCCAAAAAATTGTTGGACATAGATATTCGACGAGGAATATGATTAACAGACGTCCAAAAAGCTGATGGCGTGTGGACGGCATTTGGACGAGTCTTAATGCGTCCAAAAAGCGGACGGGATTTGGACGCGGTTTGGACGTGGTTTGGTCGCGTCCAAATGCCGTCCGAAACACGTCCAAATGCCGTCCAAATCGCCTCCATTTGGTGAACGTTTCGGACGGCATGTGGACGCGATTTGGACGACCCCAGAAAAAATTATTTTTACTCGGGTTTTCTCCTGCAAATTGTTTTAAACAGTCCTCAATTTTTTTTTTACCGAAAATCTTCAAAATTAGAAATGCAATTGAAACACAATGTCATATTAAAATAATCTAAAAAATTTCAAAATCAAAAAATATTTATTTAATATGATAATTATTTAAAAAATAAAAAATGTTCGTATTGTTGTGAAAATAAAAAAAAATATCCCCTCTATTCAAAAATTACAGAAATTTAATTTTTCAATTTATCAAATGCAATAATGAATGTTTTTTTATTAATAAATAAGTGCTTATACAAATAGAAAGAATATTTTTCGAGTCCTTCTTCCGCTATTAAACAATTTTTTTATTTCCATCTAAAATTTTCAACTTCTATATTCGAATTTTACCTATAGAATAAATTTTTATAGACTGCAAAAACTGTCAAATTTTCGTTTTTGACATGAAAAAAAAATTAAAGTACATAGCAACAGCAATACACTTGTAATATCCAATTGCAAACGTTTGAATTATTAACTGAGAGAAGATCTAAAATTAATAATTGTAGGAATAAAATCTAAAAAAAAAAATTATTCAGTTAAAAGCTTGCAAATGTGACTTTAGACGATATAATAAAAGCAATTTCAGGTAAGTAAAAGTCTTAGAAAATTATTTATCAAGAGGTATATACACACCGGCCACATCGATCGGTTAAAATAGAAGTTGAAATTACCGTGATAATGTTGCAATTGCATCAACTCGTGTTCCGAGTTCTCTTACACAACGAATTACCAACGAAATACCCACTTGTATACATGTTCCTAAGCAATTCACACGCGTTGTGCACACTGCAAAGTGCCTCCATGTCGCGACTATATATACCAGAGAGATTTTACAAGCGGCATTAAGCCGAGCGATATCTCAATTCGTCAAGGCACGCAAAGACCGTATAAACAGGAAGTAACCTTCCTTGAACTAGTCCAATTGTCCGCGATGTCCAACTATAGGCTAAAACTGATAAATAAATATAATAAACAATAATTGAGTTTTCAAATGATTCATTTTGATTACATCTAAGAGAGATGAGGAGCCGCGATGGGCCAGGCATAGGGCAGGTAATTACGGACCGCCCAAAACCGCGCAGGTGCCTGTCTCGAAAATCCAAGTGTGAGGTTGAAATCATCCGCCCTAATAGCCGCAGGTTGTGGTTTATTTTTTTTATACTATTTTTTTATACAATATATACATAAATTCCACAGAGAATTTCGTGTTGCCCAGACTGACACACATTCTCCTTAATTGATACACTGTCCGAGTATAGGATCATCTATTTTCCAGGGTAATCCAGGGATTATGCGGTTTATATGGCCAAACCATGTCAACCGCATGGAGCTCCACGACTTTGCGCATATACATACGCACTGTCTCATGTTCACGTATGCGCCTGGCTGTCTAATACCATGGCTGGATGAACAGCGCCGGGTTATAGGGCCTCTGAACGAATCAACTGCGATGAAAATTACGGCGTGTGCTATCAACTTGCGGAAAACATCCTATCTATAATTTTTTATTGTCGTGGATAATACAAAATGATTTTTATCCCTCAAAATGTAGGAAAAATTTTGATTATTAATATACAAAATTGCTATATTTATGATAAAATTAGTTGGATATTATTGAGTTTATTAATTTTTTGTAAAATAATTGTGAAAATTCGAGATTTTAAGAGTTATAAACCAGCTTTGCACGCTTTTTTCGATTAATTTAAGAAGATAGAGGCGCGCAAAGCAGATTTATAGGTCTTAAAATCTCTAATTTTCATAATTATTTTACTAAAAATTAATAAAATTAATGAGAATTACCGAAGTTGGTTATTAATATAGCGATTTCATGTATTTTTGTAAAGGCAAATGAACTTGTCGCACATTTTTTTTACAGCAAAGCTGTATTTAAAGAGGATTTCACAAATTTTTATTAAAATAAACAGAAAAAAAATGGTTAATTTTTGTTTTATGTATTTTTTTTTTTTATCAACCAATCACAACATGAGAAAATTTTCAACAGCCCATCAGCAAAATGTCAAATTTTGACTGTATAGGGATAAAAATCTGATTTATACCGAAAATCGGGGAAAATGTTGCTAAAAATTTATTTTCCTTATTAATGCACCACATTATGAAAATTCTACATTCAGTAGAAAAACTGCTATCAACTTTATATAGAACATATTTAAGAAAAATTTTAAATAAAAAAATTATTTGCAGAGATATTTCAAATTAAAAATTGAAAAATACCAAAATTCTAATTTTTCTTAATATATTCCACAAAAAAATTGATTTAAAAATTTTTTTAATTAAAAAATTGATATTTTGGCACATTTTTGACATTTTTTTTTTTTTTTTCAGGCATGAAAGGCAAATGATTATAGGATGAGTAAAATGTTGGGAATCGAGAATAAAATCAATTTGTTATCGTAACATCTTTGCGGGAGGTCGGCGCGCATGCATGGGGCCAAGGCATAAAGATTGTCTACCGCGGGCACATGGGAACACTTTTTGTTTCTTGCGCTGCACGCGCGCTATAAGACGGCAGACGCGCGCGCGCTTCGCGTTCGGCAAGAGGGTAATCAATAATGACTTAATGTCCTTCAATAACAGACACCATGGGTGGCTCAACTCGTTTCCGCGCCGGGAGATTCCCGCGTCGAGGTTTTCTCCGTGATCCGCGCCCGATCGTTCGACGCGCGCCGTTATTCTTTAGCGATATATACGATGTTAGTGGTGATAAATGCACTGGCATTAGGTGCATGTGCATGTTGCTTGTATAGGGAAAAATTTTTTATTTCATTATTTTATCCGGTGTAAAAGCTATAGTGCTTAATGGAAATTTCATTGTGGCTTTTGTCAAGTTTTTCGCCCATTCTGAGGTTGCGCCAATGACGATTTGCGTAATTTGGGTATATATGTTTAATATGCTTGGAAACTATTTATCCGCCTTATAATATGGTGAAATTTATTTGCATATTAAGAGGATGAAGAAAATATTTTATTTTAATATTATTATATACCTATATACTGGCTGTTTCTGAAATATACTTGGGGTTTATCCTCGATATAGTCGCCGGACTGGGATTATGAAAATTGCGGAAAAATATTAGCCACAGCGAAATTATTCTGCGGTAAAGTTGCCAGTGCATTCGAAATATTATTATATCTTTTTTTGTTCATTGAAGGTCGACCATATATACACCCGTTGCATACTTTTTGTATCAATTAAAAATGACTATTTCAAAAGCATGTTTAAAAAAGTCGTAAATTAAAATTGAAAAAAAAAAAAATTTGTTTTTTTTTTGACGGGTAATACGTGGAGAATTGTACTTTTTATGATTTTATTTTCAGTTTTACGGTAATAACTTGATATTTTTATATCTCTTTAATTTTTTGGGATATTACGAATTTTTTAAGTTTTTTTTTTTTTTGGAATTTCGCGAAAACAAGGCAAAATATTGAAGAATGAAAAAAAATTTACTTTTTAATACATTTAACTTGAGTAATTTTTTTCGTTATTTCGCATACCCGATTAAAAAAAATAAATACATGATTTTTTGATTGATATCAATAATAAATGAAAAAATCATTCTTCATGCACGTACATCATGAAGTCATCTTAGTAAACAAAAATAAACTTTTAATGAACTTTTAGCAGTTGAGCATGTATAAAAAATGTATTTTTAACGATTATTTTTTGCTGAATGCTGATTTTTTTGATATATTTTAAATAATGTACTTTGATTTTTGTACAGTAAAAATACATAAAAAATTCAGTATTCGGCAAAAATTCATTATTGATACACGCTAAACTTAAAAAATTCATCAAACCTACATTTTTGTTTACTAAGATAAATTTTTGATGAATTCTAGCTGTATGTTCATAATTGATCAGTCATGAATTTATTTTTTTAAACAGAATATATTACTTTTACACTCGAATTATAAAAAAAATATAAAATAATAGAAATTTTTACCATAAAAAATATATTTTAATTTAATAAATTTTTGTCGAAATAATATTATAAAATAAAAAATATAAAAATTATACTCAAAAATCTAGAATATTCTAAAAAAACATACATTTTATAAATATTTTTTTTCACGTAAAAAATATACATTTTTTGTGCTTTTACCCATGGGGGCCATGCTATTTAACTAAAAATATTAACAAAAATTGACCAGACGAGTATACACAGAGCATACCCTATTTTTTCGTATAAAAGGGTATATATGTCTAAAATGACGAAAAAGGGAAAATGCCTATAAGAGGTACCTATGAGAATTTTTTTTTTTTTTTCTCGTTTTTTACCAACTATTATAATATTTATTGGAAAAATCAATTAATTTCAGATTATTGTCGGGTAAAATCGGGGGAAAAAAAAATTTTTTCTTGAATAATTTCTGAATTTTTAAAACAATTATGCGAAAATGTGACTTGTCTCAGCCAATAAAGTCAATCGATTACTGCAATAGTAATTATCGATGACCTTCCGGTTGGCTAACCCGCGTAATATTGAGCTAGACGAGAAGCCAGCGCCCCATGCGATTATACATTACCAGCGATGCGTTAGTCAGGAAGGGTAGATTACTGTAATGAACCCTCCAGTGCGGTCCAACGACTCGAAATATGGATAACCATAACCACCACTGTTGGAAATAGTCTCTACTACACACGTGTCTCGACTATGTACACTTGCAAAACCCTCTTCTGTATTTTACTTAGCCTCCCTCCTGCTTTCTGCACACTGCGCGTCCGCTTGAGGGCGATGCGCTCTAGAAGCACATTCCCAAATCTCATTCCGCTGACCCTTCATACACGCTTTTCCCCAATCAATGAGCGTTTACCTTCTTCAACTATACACCATCCTCATCGCCGGTAGGTAACTGCACAGCTTTGCGGTTCGTCTTTGCACGTGTGTATCTGTTTTTCAAAATTCCCCGTTTACCAAGGCTGATTGCTCGCAGGGGCGACTTGCAGGGTCGTCTTGAATCTCGATATTCACTAAAGCATCATGAATATTCCCGACACGCGGATCCAGTCACTGGGCGAGGCGGCCAACCCCATGAATTTCGGTTTGTGCTAAAGGGGTCGCGTGCAAAATGCCTGCCTGCCTCGCCGTCTGTTTGACAATGGTAGTGTGACCGAGCTGAGCAATCACAATTCAATATGGCTTCTTCTGTTGTCGGCAAAAAAAAAACCTTGGAGGATTATATGACTAAAAAAAATTCAAGTAAATATAAATGCTTGTGAATAGGGATATTTTTTATTGCTATATAAATATTTAATTTAATATATTGCACTAAAAAAACGTGTGCGGAAGATTTTAATATATATTTATTAATAGTTAATGTCAATTAGTTAAAGAAATAATAGAAAATTCAACTAGTTTAATGTTAAATCATTTTTCATTTCGCAAAAAGTTGTATTAACAACAATAGAGTGGTAAATTTAGTGATTGAAAAGGTGAAAATTACAATGATCAAAATTGTTAATTCTAACTACGTATTTTACTACTATATTTAAATAATTAATTTCAATAGTTGAAATTAATTCGTAATTCAATAAAGTAATTTTTACTATTTTTCGGAACTATCGAAAATAGTAAAAAAAAAATAGTAAGTCTAGTAATGTTCTTTTTTCAATGTGCTTTATAAGCATGAAAAATTGTGGAAAAAAAAAATTTTTAATAAGGTTTTTTGAGTATTTTTAATTTTTTTTTTTATCTCAAGTGAGTTTTTAGGAATTTTAATAAATGCTTTTAACATTTATATATGGAATAGATTTCAAGAGCCCGATAAAACATGTGTTAAATAAATAAATAATGCAGATTTAAAACCATAAATAAAATTTTCAAAAGCATAGTTTTATCATAATAATGTAATTTAATCTTCTTGCAGTCGGTGAAAATACCTCATCTGTATACACTTCTAGGGAATACGTTCGTTCGACGAGACTTATCGGATCAGCTATGTGCAATGTAGAACAGCGTGGGTGAGCATATACGCGATCAATCTATTTCCCCTTGCTTTCGCGTTCTCCCCGATTAAATCACTGCGGCCATAGAATCTATCGTGTTAAACAGGCGCTTGTATATAGTAAACACGGATTTCAAAAAAGGAAAAACAAATCTTAAATTTTTCCACTCCAAAAAATTTAAACGATCAAATGCATCATTTTGAAATTCATCCATTATTTATTCATTTACATATAAAAGTTCTCAATTTTCTCTCGAATTTCTCGTTGATAATAGAAAAAAAATTTTTTTTTTTTCGATTTACTTGAATGGAATTAGTTGGAAAAATACATCAATGCACTTTGTGAACATCAATATATCGATCTTGTAAAAACGACAAATGAAGGGAGAATTACTAGCAGTATTTGCTCAATAGATTAATTAAAGTCGTGCATAGATAAAATTCCTCGAGACAGAATTTCATGAAACTTTAACTACTTTTTAATACTAATAAAACCCCCGAAGAAGAATTTTAAAGCACTGTAATAACGCTGAAAAATAAAGCGAAAAAACGAACAAAAAAAAAATACTACAAAACTTTGATCAAGTGAAAATAAATTTGGTACTGTGAAAAATTTCATTTTTTTTTTCTTCGTTTACTTATTACGTATCATTAATGAATAAAATTTTTTCTCATGAGAATCAGCCATCAAGAGCCACAATAGAATTTGCAAATTGAGTTACGCCTCCTCCTCTTTGCTCCTACTATGTGCCAGCAGCCCTTCAGAAGGTCACTTTTAATGACTCGGAAACTGAAAACGTGACCAATTGCTCAGAGAACTTCAAGTGCGGACGTGTTTCGGACAAATTTTCAAATACTTGCGATCTTAGAGCTAAATGTGCCTTTCTAGCGTATTTATAAAACATTAGAAAAATCTATCACAAAGTCTAGATTCTTATAAAAAAAATTTTTTTCCTACATAAAATATCAAAAATTCATTTAAAAACGTGATTTAGAAACAAAAAAAAATTTTTACTTTCTTAAAAATGTAAGAAAATCAGTCAAAAAGCAAAAAAAAAATTTTTTTAAACATAAATAATACTTAAAAATTAATTTTTGAACATTGAAAAAAATTTATTTTTCAATTGCGAGTATGAGAAAATTATTTAAGAGAGTAGTATAACATTGAAAGTTTGCTGAAAGACATTTTGAAGTGAATTTTATTTGTTTTCGTGAAGTTTTTGAAGAAAATTCGTTAGAAAAGTCGAGTTACCTAACGAGGATATTTTCGAGTAAGTGAAGATAAGTGTTTAGTGACTTAAAAACACGATAACTGCGGAGAGTAGTTGAAACAATCGATAAATTGCGAGGAAGAAAACGAGGTCAAAAATTGAGGGGTTGCATGTAAAAGAATCATATAGTCAGTTAATCAAAAAGTTGAGATACACACATTGGTCGGAATGATTTCTTCTTTTGCATATAAAAGAGGGGAAAAAGGCGGAGAATACGTATACTTTGAAGAGTATAGAAATGGTTGATGGTCAGACGTTTCAAAAAAAAAAACTTTTTAAAATATTCAAGTGATTTCAAATAACTGCATAATTCATGACCAGCTTTTATAATGATTTATTCGCAACTGAAATCGCGCAAATACCCAATATTGACTTGAGAAAGTAAATTTACACATGATGCTATATAGGTATTTACGTGATGTCAACGTTGACAAACGGAAATACCCAAATGCAACCAATATACACGTATTTTCGCACATCTCAAAATTTTATCCGAACGTTTTTAATATTTTACACTTGAAAAAAAAAATTTTTTTATAATTTCATCAAGTGAAATAAAGCAGTAATGAGCTAGTAAAAATGCTTTGAAAAGTCGGACTCGTCTGTCGATAAGGCAGGCATAACTGTTTTGTCGACTCTGAGTATAGAAATTGCCGCAGGCGAAACTATACGTTCAAACAGACGTTAGACGTTCGTCAGTGCATTCAAAATTTGTATTCAAATGGCGTGTGGCTGTACTCTAGAGTTGTGATGCCATGTTGCTTGTGTATATCCCACCTTTCTTCCTCCACATCTTCTCTACTGCCTTCTAGGTAACTAAGCGCTAGCGTCAGAAACTATATGAGATTTACATCGTGTGCAAGTGCAAAACTTTGCGAAAATCAATATTACACATACACTTGCACATGACAGAAAAAAATTAGTTCTCAAAGAAAAAGTTTTTATTTCTTTTTTTAAATAATAAAAAAAAAAAAGAAGAAAAATTTAACTTTTATTTATTTTTGCATATATATAACAGAGTTGCATTAGTTTTAGTGTTAAAAAACTTCTTTTTTTTTATGCCGACATTTATAAATTTTTTTTCCGTGTATCTCGTTTGATTATACTCTATAAAAAAGTATATATAAAAAATATTCATATACTTTTATATAAATGAATATTAGTTGGAAGAAAAAAACTTTTTAAAATTTCTGTTTTTTTTTTTACGATAAGTAAATATTTATTGCATACTTTTTATGCAAAAAAAAAATAGAGTGTGCTCTACCCCCTTATGGAAAAAACACAAAAAAATTTATATTTTTTTATTTAACGCCAAGGGGTTGCCGATTTTTTTTAGACATTTTCATGTTTTTTTATTTTTTTATACTTATTTTCCGGAAAATTTGAGGTTTAAGGGTGTGTGATGGTCTCAAAACGACGTCAGGGGGTTGCTGATTTTTTCGGATGTTTTTAAAACTCTCAAGTCGCTATCAGAAAAATATCATAGTGGGAAAAAGCATTTAACACTATATTTCATAGTTATTTCCCATAAATTTGAGATTTGTGATTCTACGGAGTTGCAAATATTTTCTGACGGTTCTTCAAAATTTTTTCAAAATAAGATTTAAAAACAAAAAAAATTAGAAAATAGGAAATATTTTCAATTAAAAAAACTTATAATGTAAATTTTTGATAGCGATCGCATTTCGACTGTGTATCCACATTTTTATTAGAAAAAAAAAAAAACCTGAATTTATTTTTTATTTTATCTTGTGTGAACAAAATTTGCAATTGATTGACAGAGTGAAAATTGGATAAAAATATATATATATTGGTTTGGGGAGAAGTAATTGATCGACTGCATGTTCCGGCCATAACAGAAAAAAAATAAAAATTCCGTATATAGAAGCAAGAAAATGAGGAAGGTGACACAGGGTGGTGGTGGTGCGAAGTTTAAATGACTTTCACTGTTTTAAAAAGTTAAGTTAGAAAAGGGACTTGCACACCCCACTCCTTTGAAAGTGGAAAATGAGGAGGAAGAGGCCATCCTCACGGACTGTGTTCTAACTTTCTCCCACTCAGCAGGCAATTTTCTTGTTGTGTTCACCTTTTGCATTACAGTTTTTCTCTCTGTTGTATATACACCCACGCCTTCTTCGTTTTTTTCGGATATTTTGTGAATGGGAGTTATTCTCACGTTATTTCTACCGTAATAGGACTTTTTACGTATCATCAACTCGGTATATAAACTTGTAAACTCCAGATGGCGGTTTTTTTTATCTGAATTGACAAATTTCTCGATTTCTCTCGTTCGGAAAAATAAAAAATATAATACACATTGTTTTCATTTAATCGCTCAATAATTTTTTTTTTATATATGTGGAAAAAAATATTATTTAAATATACTAAAATAGCTAAACTTTAAATAATATTACAACTATTACAAATTTTTATTCACTCTATATTTCCCTTTAAAATTTAAAAAATTTGATATTTTCTCTGATTTTTAAGTATCTATTAAATTATGAAAAAAAAAAAAATTTTAATGCACACAATTTTTTAGAAAATCTAATTTTCTTAAAAAATTTCAAAATATTAATAAAAAATGAAGTTACACAAAAAAAAAATGACATTTTTTATATGAAATAATATCCTTACTATTTAAATAAATTAAAATAATCTTAAACTTTATTTCTAATTTGATTAATTAATAAAAAAAAAAATAATCGTATTTAATTTATTCTAAAAGTTGTCGAAAAAAATGAGGTTTAAATTTGTTATATTTTTTTTTTTTCATAGAAGTGGAATATTGAAAATGACTTTTATTGCCATGCATTTGAATATAATATGCGAGAGGGAGCTGAGTAAGGGGATGGTGAGTGGATAAATGAACTATAGAAAATTGTTGAAGATCGTGTGGAGAAAGAGAAAAGCTCGAAAAAACGCGTTTTGCTAGACGTGAAGGAGCTCTCGTAAAATTAGCGTATTCCCTTGAAGTCGAGGTCGTCGAGGGTTGTGCGGAAGCAATCGCTATTCCATGAATACGAAAAATGTTGAGGCCTTGAAAGCATCCAATCGTCGTATACGCTTTTACTCTACAATTTGTTTTATACACATATATACATGTACATTTATTTCAGTTGATGTTGCACTTATCAATTCACCCCTTAAAAAAAAAGGAGAAAAAATTTTCAAAATGTCAATTTAACCCCGCTAATGAGTAACTCAATTTTCCAAGAGGGTTCTGCAATGCGAAAAAATAATTTAATTAAATTTTAATTATAAAAATTATTATTAAATAAAGTTTTTTCATCAATTCATAATGTAAATTAAAACGCACTACTCGGATTACTTTACGTAATTTCGTGTTACTTGACAGGGGTTTCCTTGTTTCATACTGTTTTAAAAGGTTTCTTGAGATTCATGTCAAGTCTGCGTTTATATAGAGGGTGCAAACGTATTTTTAACCCCCCATTCGGCTTGATAACAAATGTCAAGTAATTTAATACATATCTGGACTCACTTTACCAAATTATTGCAATAAGACTATAGGGAGAATGAAAAACAGTATCAGTTAAAACAGTAACGTTTAAAAATCAGTAAATAATTATATATTAAAAAAAAGTTTCAATTTAAACGGTTTAATTTAACAAAAATACGTTTTACAAGACAAAAAATAATTAGCATTAAAATAAAAAATTTGAAGCATTGCTCAAACTTAAAAAATTAAACTTAAAAAATAAAACCCTAAAACTTAAAAAAAAAAATAAACGGTTTTATTTTTTCAGTTCAATTTTTCATGTTTACGCATATACCTCAAATTTGTTTTATTAATGCTTATTATTTTCTGTTTTTTATACTTTTGTTTTCAATTAAAACTTTTTTACATCTATTTATTAAATTTTTCAATTTTTAACTCTTCAATTTTTGTTATAGATATTTTCACATACTGAAAAAAAAAACAAAAAATTTCGGATTATACTATAAAAAGATGGGAAGAAAAATGTTATTTTCTTAAGAAATTCAACTATATAATCTTGAGCAATCACATGAAACACAAGGCTGAACATTAATGATTATAGCGTTGAAATTTATCACGACAAAATTGCCATTGACTTGTGCGTCTTATCTAATTTAAATTTACTACAGTAAAAATAAGTGCGCGGTGATGGATTCTCAGCGTGTATATCCAACTGCGAGCTCGGACGAAGGTCTGAAAAATTTTAACAATCTCGCAGTAAAATTGCAAATACGTTTTACTATACTATTTTTATTTAGCCCTTTTCTTCAATTCATCGTTGATCGTTTCCGACAAAGACACACAGAGGCCTCGGCCTCTAAACCGGTTGCCTCATCCACCTTGGACTAAAGTATGTGCTCTCTTCCACAGTATCCAAGTGACATATAGCAGGATAGACGAAGAACGCTGGCAGAGGTCCTTAATAAATTCCAGATGCTATCTTTCTAATGGCCATGTTAACTAATTTAGGTGACTTCTTCAAATGGTGAATTTAAACTTGTTTCACGCACGGATCACTCGAACAATGGATTCAGGAATAGACCGCTAAATTTTTTGGAGAATTCCATTTTTTTTCCTCACTGAAAAGTCTCATTTTTTTTATGCCCACACTAGAGAGCAGACAATCAATTCAAGATTTTTCGCCTGTTTTGTCCACCGCGAAATCTCTGCATTGCGACACTGTTTGGCTCTAACAGACGGGCCAATTACCCGCTTCGTGTGATACGCTCTGGATCTTGGCTTTTTTCTCTGTATCGAGTAGTCGTCGCGGGTCAATCAAGAGTATGGCCAAAGAGTCAGATAACCAAGCGCGTTCGTTTGAAAAATAAAAAATAAAATAAAGCATATGGAAAAGTTAAACCGGTTAATGATATCTGGACGAGCGGAGACGCATCAGGTATAAAAGCCTGCGTGAGCCTTCGCGAGATAGTGGCCGAAAGCTTGCCCCATTAAAGCTTCTGAGACATACATTCCACGAGAAGAATATATCTGAATAATTATCCAACGCGTAGCCACACGATTTACATTTTGTTGCAAGGTACGCCAAAACGCGCCCACGAGGTTGTTCACCTCGACATCAGAGTATACCGAGAAGCACTTTCATTGATTTTTAATTACAAATTCGCATGATTATTCAATTAGATATATTTCAAAGACACATAAATTAGATAATTAAGCCGAAAAAACATCCTCAGTAACATTGAAGATTTTTTCCCATTAAAAATTTCCAATAAAAATTTTCCATTGGAAATTTTCCATTGGAAATGTTCCATTCAAAAAATGTTTCCATTAAAAATTTCCATTGGAAATGTTCTATTAAAAATGTTCCATTGAAAATTTTCCATTAGAAATTTTCCATTTAAAGTGTTTCATTAAAAAATGTTCCATTAAAAAATGTTCCATTGAAAATTGTCCGTTGAAAATTTCCCATTAAAATTTTTCCATTGAAAATTTTTTTCCATTAAAAAAAAACAATATTTACCTATAAACAAATGATATAAAATATATTTTTATATTATTTCAATAAAGTTAAAGATTTTGAATGTTAGGAAGGGTCGAATAAATTTTTTCTTTACCTTTCCAACGTACTAAAATAAAAACATATCTTATTGCACCAAAGCAGCTTTTTAAGTGTCAGATAATTTTTTATTGAAATAATTTTTTTTCTTTGTTTTTCAGGTTTTTAAAACTTTAAGAGTGCATATACCAATATAATTCCAGTTCTTGACATTATATAGCCTGCAGTGGGTGCACATATCAAATTGTTCTTCGGTTGTCAACGTTTGTATAACGAATTACATTATGCAAAGTATGATATTATTTTCATCTGTCCACTTGCGCTTGATTAGCATGAATATTGGCAAAGTTTGCATCTTAATTGAATAATATCATTGAATAGATTTATGGAAGAAGTGGTGTGCTCTTTCAAAAACCAGTTCTATCAATGTCTCCACAGATAACTTGTGTCCATCGACGTCGTCATTTTTTTTAGTAACAATTTTTTCTTGTAATTAATTTCTATCAACAGTTGTGTGTCCAGGCAATAAATGCATCATGTTGAATTATGCCTTGTGGCTTATATGTGCAATTGCATGAATGTCATGCAAGTGGAAAAAGTGTGGGTGAAAAAAAAATTGTCGGTCATCTCTGCATGTCAGCTTGACGAAATAGTCAGTCACGAGTAATTGAAATTCTCCGGGCATTTTTCCCATGATTTTTTATTTCACGTCTTTATGAAACATTGCTGTAGCCTGAAAACTCATTATTTATATTATAACGTATATTCATATTGGAAAAAAATTTTTTTTTCACTTTTTAAAGAAAAAACCAATCAATTTATTCACTGAACGACAAAGAGGGCACATTGGTTTTTTCTTTTGGTTGAAAAAAACCTCTTTTTTTTTATTAAAAACTATTGTTACATTATTCAGGATAGTATTGAGTGCTTATTTCAGCAAAATTTTTTCTGGAAGAGCCAGAAGCCGATTATATCCGGCGACGAGTTTATCCGACAAAACCGCGGACTTGAAAGATAAAGGTAAAAACTGCCTATGTAGCAAGCCAAGTCAATTTTTAACCTTCAACTTTTTTGGAAGATAATATTTATTCATAATAACGCAGTGCTACTTGGGCAGCTGCGAATATCCGTGCTTATTTCACTGCAACATATAACGCGAAAAAACTCTTCACTTTTAGAACCTCGACATAAAGGCGAAGGGTTTATATACGTAGGGAGAAGATAAAACCTCTCTACGATATATTTTGCACGAAAGATGGGTCCTGGAGAAAGTATAACGAAGCACTGGCTTAAACACAATCCCCGCTGGCGATTTGACAAACTCGATTAGGTATTATCAGGAAACAAGGTTTGTATACACGAATATATATGCTGTAATATATTTTAAAAAGAAAAAACACAGAAAAAATTCACAAAAAAATTATGATTTTTATCCGACACAATAAAATTAAAAAATTTTACGGAATGAAAATAATAAAATGAAAAAAAATACATGTATGTCCGCACTCAACAGAAACCCGATGCGCCTGGAGATATCACTAAAAAATCAATACTTTCAAATTTTCGATGCAAACAGCGTCTTTTTCGGTGCAATTTGCGTGATTTCACTTGAATGTCACTTGAAAATATTTTTTTATGTCATGCAAAAATTATAA
>MVJL01008628.1:0-13520 GCA_002156465.1 Macrocentrus cingulum
AAAAAAAAAAAAAAAAAAAAAAAAAAAAAAAAAAAAAAAAAAAAATTCCAGCGGCCATACAAGAGTTGGATAATGAGCGGCGAAATTTGGACCTGGAGAGAAAACAAATCGAGTCAACAGTACAAAAATTACAGTCAGACACGACCAAACTGTCGAGGCAACTTGAAAAAAACCTAGAATTATTCTACGAGCGGGAGAAGGCATTGATGCGCGAGCGGGAATTACTGCAAGAGCAAAACAAGTGGGAACGGGATCACTTGCAGGTCAGTAAGAAAAAAAAAAAAAAAACAATCATTATAAAATGCAAATCAGCAGAGCTTGAAGGAGACTTGGATAAAACTTTTACTAATAAAATCCGACGACATGGCACGCCAGGCAGCAGATCAAGAGCGTAATCAATGGCTGGACACTCGTGAAAAACAACTCACGCAAAGAGCCATAGAGTTGGAACAACTTACAAAAGCGACTCTGATAAAGCGCAAAGAGGGTTTGCGAGCGCTCCAGGAAGCTCAAAGGCTCGAGAGACAGTACAAAAATCTCACGTCTCAGGTTGAGAAACCGGAAAAAGATAAAATCAATGTATCCACACATCAGCGGACGCAATTTGAAACGCATTTTAAGGTATAAAATATGCATATAAATATTTTCATGTATTGTGGATATCTTCTCTATATGGCCCCTTTGTGTTATATACGCAGGATATTGTGGATCCAGAATTGTTGCTATTGAAACTTTGACACACAAAACCCCAAATCTGCTATTCCAGTATTATCGACGATTCAAAGTAATTGTCGACCTCTGAAACAAAATTCTGTACAATCAAAAATAATAATTATAATAATAACAACAACAACAACGACAACAACAATTTACCCTCCAAGACCGGGTGAATAGTTTCTTTTGCAATGTGAATGTTTTGCCTCAGCATTTCCACATTCTCCATCGTGTTTTTGTCCTTGCAAATTTGCTGCAGCAGCCTCTTATTGCATTCTTTCTGGAGATTTTTTTTTTAACAAATTTCAATTCATTAATAACCAAAACTTGGTCAAGAGAGAGAGAGAGAGAGAGACTGACTTACTATTGACGATGCGAGGTCAACTTCATCAAGTGCGCAATTTATACTCTCGCCGACTGCATTTGTGAAATTTATCGCTCCCGTGGTCAATTCGATAACCATTCTGCAGAGAATAATAATGTATTATGTATATAAAAACTTGTATCTTACACGTACCCGTGATAGGCGTTGGATATCGGCAGACCCGCCTGATGATGATGATGCTCTGAAATTGTCTCCTCGGCTTTTTTTATACTGTGCCTATAGGACGTGATTGAGGTCAGATTTTTATTAATCATTTCTCGCGATTGATTCGCCTCCACTGGAAATATATATATATATATATACAGAGAGAATTATTATAAGAAATAAAAGCCAAAGATAATATATTACACACTCTAACCTCTCTGGGCGTCCAATTTTTCCTGCAGCCTCTTCAATTCTCCAACTCGGGATTTTGTTGCTTCTTCTCTGTCTTGATGCAAAAATTCCTGGCGTTTTGTTAAATCACCCAAAAACTCCTCCAATTCATCCATAATAATTTTTTATATTATTGTACCTTATAGCATAGCGCGCGCGCGCGATACACACATACATATATTGATTTTATATACACGTCTAGAGCCACGGCGGCGGCGGTGTATTATAATATTATAAAATTATATACATTTCAACATCATACTTAGCATGGTTACAGTGGGTAATGGTAAATTCACAAGGATTATTCTGATACCACGGTTCCCCATCAATTTGAACTGCACACGAATCTAGGAGCTTTATCTATATAAACATAAAATATATCTTATTCAGAATTTTCATGTATATAAAATAAAACATAATTATATATATACTTTGACTTTGGAAGCCTGCCCGAGTCGATGAGGCTGCGATAGTCCGATTTGCAGCTGAGCAATGTGGAATGAAGAGTACAGACTGCACACTTCGAGTTTTCCATCGTCAATTTTCTGCACCCCAACGTCGCCTGCAGCCGCACCACCTGCAAATGATGATGATGATGATGATGATGATGATGATGCTTCACGCCCCAATTCCCAGAGTTTGACTCCTGCCCCCCAGGACGGAATGTTGAGCACAACAATGCCCTCAGACGGCGTCAATTCCACCTTTTGGTCGTCTAAAAATACCTCGACACGCTTTTCCAGGTCCTTGCACTCGCGCTCGACAACTTGCCGAGTCCCAAAACACAAGTAGAGAAGCTATATGTGTGTAAAACATGTGTGTGAATAATATAGTATAATCAAAATGTAAACATAAAAGCGCGTGTATATCATTTATACACGACCTACTTTGTTGAAAATTCTATGGCTAAACAGCTGGTAAAATCGACTCTCATCCCGTGTGCGATGAAAGTTTAGCGCCACTTGAGCATCCACACCGACACTCATGTAATTGTACATAAACATTTGTCGATGCTGCAGCTGATGATGATATCCGCCCATCTGCACTCGATGCCCATCAGCCGATGTCGACCGCCGCGGTCTGATAGTGACAGTCCATCTGCGATATATATATCATATTTTCGTACATATATGCGGAAATTGCAAAAATATAGGTATATATATATAGTATATACCTGTCGAGTTTAACCGATTCGGCTGTTTGGATGCGATGCAAAATGTCCGAGGCCTCCATCAGATTGCAGGAATTATGCTCCTTTCCCCAGCCCATGACGCGCGATAGGTCGTTGCCCGTGCCCAAAGGCACGATTCCAACAGCCGGTGTCACCTAAAATATAAATTCGTATCAAAATGTGAAAATGTAAACAATATATTAAACAAAACGTTGCATTCAAAATGCTTATATGAAAATATATATATATATAATGGTGGTGTGCGATATAATAACCTTTAAATGCAATTTCTCAATAGAATTCAATAGCCATGCGACAGTTCCATCACCACCGGCGACGAGAATATTCCAGGGTGTTTTATCTAGCAGCCGACACCACTCCAATGCGGCTACTGGATCCCGCTCCGACAAGTCCACAACCTGCGCCGGATTCAGCAGCCGCCGAAACATTGACAAAATTTTTTGTCCTTCATTGTTGCCCGATTTTTTGTTGGCTATATACATAATACCAAATATTTATATATAATATATACAAAAAAAGTATATATAAACATATACTGACCGACAACTATGAGTGGTCTCCAGTTTGGCACGCCGCCGGGAGGGATAACCGAGCGGAGCTGCAGCCTTCTGCTGCTGCGATAAACTGTGCTGTTCATCAATCGATTGGTCATCTGCACTTCGAGGCTTCCCGGCGGTATGACCATCAGCTTAAACTTGCCAAAGTCACAAATCTAAAATACGCACGTACATCATATTGCAAGCGAGTTATTGCGTCGTGTAATATGATGATAATAATAATAATAATAATATAATGTTACGGAATATGTATATTATTATACACCTCGTCAGTTTGCTTCATCAGGAGGACGAGTTTGCAGGCATTGTGGACACACCTTTGACACCAGCAGCACATCCAGTCGACCAGGCCTGGCTCCCCATCGCTACTGCACTCTTCATTGCAAATCTCGCAAATTGCCGTCAATGGTAAATTTCCTATACATCGCATAAGCAATAATATATATAATTATTATTACATTACAACAATATACCCTTGATCCAATGGTGCTTCATAGGCTGCTGCAGGTCGTCGTAGGGCAGTGACACTGCTTTGCACTCAAGTTTTTCATCTGCCTCATTTATACAACCTTTGTCTACACATATGCCGCAAAAATCACACAAAACACCCTCCACATTCATCAAGGATTCGCAAATACTGCAGTAGTATGCCTATATATAATTTATAAAAAATATATTGCGATTTATTCGTGTCATATAGAGAGCGAGTATCGCCGCATCATATATATACATACCTTTGTTTCATCGTCATTATTCACTTGCGTCCAATTGTGATTTTTGTGACTGCAGTGCTGCAGCAAGACATTCCTCGAGAGATTTTTTCGCACATTAATTACAATGAAATATATAAATATTGCAAATACAACAATATTTAGACCCACATCCCACATATTTTTTTTTTTTCCCCACACACACACACATGAAACAAAACGCGCGCGCGTGCAACAACAATAAGGGACGCGCGCAAAATTTGAAATCAAGCTAGAAAGTTTTTATTTTTTCTCTCCCACCCCCGGCCCCTGTACAGATATATACTTATACATAATAGGCACACACACACACACACACACATGTATAAAAAAATCCTATGGGATATGTATTACAAAATTATCAAAAGTACAAAACAGGAAAAAATGCAAGTCAAAACGACTCGCAATGTATGCAATAATCTAAAAGGCCAAAAGCACAGATAAATAGTACACATAAACAAAGCCACTATTTTAATTAATCTATCTATCTGTCGATTGTGTCTAGACCGAAGTTTCGGAATTCAGTCTGAGTAAAAATTTGTTAGACTTGGGATGTGCGAGCTGCTCAGTCAGACTGAAATGAGGCAACCGGTAGGCCGTGCAGAGAAGGGCAACTTCACCCTGACGAAGCTGAAACTCGCAGCCCAAAGTTAGCGGCCGTGATGGCAGTTCACCCTCGCACACTAGTGCCCAATTGTGCGACTGTCGTTGGCGTTCCTTTTCATTCGATAATACTGGACTAGTAGTGAAGAAAGGCTCGAGAAAGGCTTTGGGAGCAGCATCCTGAGCCAGACACCGAGCCAGACGTCCGAGAATCGACTCGACCGAGTGCCTGGGCTGCTGTCGGGTGACTCTCAAATATTTTTGCAGTGCTCGGGCCATCGAGGGAAATACGGCCTGTGCAGCCTCCATTGGATCCATGGGGCCCGCTGGATTTGGCGACAATTCCGACTCGGAATGCAGTCGCTTAATGTGGGCAAAAGCCTCCTCTGCGGCAGTAATTAGCCTTGCTCGACGTTTCCGCACTCGTCGATCATAGTCGTGCTCCTCATAGAAGCGTTCATTATGGCTAGAGTCTCGTCGTCGTGCCTGAGCCGCGAGAACCGCTCGATCACCGCCCGTACGCGGCTGCTGCTGCTGCTGCTGCTGCACAAGGCTCGAGTTTACCGTGCCGTCCACATCGTAAAACTTGAAGCTCGACTGCTTACGACCCGACGACTTTGAGACTGGCAGCCGGTCAAGATAAGGATTGTAGATGGGAAATTCCGTATAGTAGCGTTCAAGAATCCACACGGCCGCTCGCTGAATCGACAGCTGTCCTATTGCATAGGATCGTGACTCTCCGTCGGGTGAACGCACGACTTTTAGATAATATTTCGGCTGCAGATGACGAATCTCAATGAGCACAACCGCAACATAGTGAATAAAAAGAAGCGTGTCGGCAAATGTTCCGGCATAATTCACTAAACTTTTGTACTCTGTTATTTCACCATTGGCGGCAGTCTTGGCGCTCTCAGTTACCTATATAAAAAAAAAAAAAATTATATTAATTTTAGTGCAAATATACTTTTCTCTGTGTAAAAATGGCGGCGCATACTTGAACAACATAAAATAGCCAGTAGACACAGATGCACAGCATTGTCAGTACGAGAACACCGGCCTTGAAGAGAAACACACGGGGCATGTTGGCATTTCTTGGTCGTAAAAATACCGCCCAGCTGCCAATTGCCAGCAGGACCAACTTAAATGCCAAGCCAAGAAGCTGTCCCTTGCACTCGGCATTGCAGGAGAGCAATTGCAGGCGTTGCTGCATCGTGAGAACTGTTGACGAGTCGGGAAAAAATCCCAATTTTGGCATCACCACCATGGCTATTGGACTCAAAAAAGCCCCGATCCCGAGCGCCAGCGCAATCACCGGCCCCAAATAAGTGTTGCAGGAGAAATTAAAGGCCCCCCCGTCGGCTTCACTTGGCCAATGACTCACGTCCTCTGTCGACTCGGATCTGTCGGATGTATTGCCCGTGACGGCAGTGGTATTTTCACCCCAATTCTCATCCTGCGGCAGTATTTGCACCTCGATAACCTCCTGACCGACATTCTCTGCGCTGCTGCTGCCTCGCATCACGTTGACCGTCGTCTGGAAGGGCGCCATCTCATCCAAGTTTGATCGGTCCTTTGTCCTCTGGCTCGACTTGTTGTTGCTTCTGCTACATTTAATATATAATTAACACACCACTGCTATATATATAGGAGGTCGGCGTGCGACTCGAGTTATATAATTACCTGGAGCTCCGGTGTGAGTGCTGGCGATGATGCTGCGACGATGATTTATTATTACTGTGCGACGACCGATGATGCTTATTTGACCAATTGCGGCTGTGCTCGCTGGCCCCAGACTTGATACTCTCAGTCTCCATACCACACCACACAACAACAAAACCCGCGATTGCGTGCGCTACCCTATAGTGCCGTACGACGCGTCCCTCGTGGATGTCTCATCATCATCATCATCATCATCATCATCATCATCGTCATCATCACCACCACCACCACCATCAACATCATCGAGTCGTCGTCGTCGTCGTCGTCGTCGTCAGGGTACAAATTTGTACAAACAGCCACGCACGGGATAACATTAAATACATGTAAAACACATACACGAGAAAAAAGACGCCGACACGCCTATAATAATTTAACGAAAACTTTTTTGATTCGCGGATTCTTCAAATTTTATGGGAATCAAGAGAGAGGAGAGAAACCACATACACACACTATATGTACAATATACATGTATAATAACTCGCCATAACCCCACATAGAATAAAAAAAAAAAAAAATAGACACACACATATATAAGACTGCGCATGCGTAATTACTATTCATTGTCTTCCACGCGCGCGCGCTCTCTCTCTCTCTCTCTCTCTCGGGAGGGTAACTTACCTACGCCGCGCGAGAGCGCGCGTGTGCGTTTTTTCTCCCCCCCCCCCGAAAATATAGTAAGAGTACATACGTGTGTGCGCGCGCGCAAGAACTTTGTATACATGTGTATAGTCATATATATATAAAAATTCTCATACAAATATGGCGTTGATGGTATACTGTGAAAAATATTTTTTTCGCGTTTGATTTTTTTCTTCGTAGAGGGGTATATACTGTGTTATTATTATTTATAATTATAAATTGTGTGGCCAAGCCAGTGCTGACAACTTTTCAAGTACTCTATAATTTTGCGTTTCTAGTTGGATATACTAGGGTACGCAAAAATGACAGCAGATTGCTCAAAAAACTCATCGCATTATTGTCTAATATGCAGCAGCAAGGCTGCGGGGGTCTCCACGAGAAATAGTGTGAAAATTTTTAATCACACATATGAATCGTCGGAAAAGCAGCCGCTTGTCGAAACAATACGTTATATATTAGACACAAAAATCGATGAGGACAATGTACACTCTTCCATTGTATGCAAAAAATGCTACAAGCTATTTACAGAGGTTAGTTGGATATTTCAATAAAATCCAATTTTTTTTTTAAAAAACATTGTATAATATAATATATATTATATCTAGTTTAGCGAGTTGGAGGCGAGGATGATGGAGATACGCGAGGAAATTGTGCAAAATTACACTGAAACTGTGAGAAAAATCAACTCTACACTCGAGCCGCCCGAGTGCATCACTAATGACCACGACTACATAGACAGTATGGACTATGAATTGGTCGATGAAGCGCCTCTACAGCAGGAGCAAATCCTCAAGCAAGAATCAATCGAGGAGCATTTAGAGGAGTATCTGCAGGAAGAATTCTGCCACGAGGCAGCAGCAGCAGTAGCAGCAGCAGCAGCAGCAGAGGAGGAATATCTCGATGTGCAGATACTGGAGAAAATTGAAAACGGCGAGACCGAGGAGGAGATTCCAAAAATGGTGGTGATATTAGAGCAGCAGCAGGAGGAGGAGGAGGAGGTGGAGGAGGAGGAGGAGGAGGAGGAAAAGAAGCGGAAAAAGCCGAAAATTATCAAGACCAAAGACGATCTAGAGCCGATAGTATCGCGACAACAAGATCTCGAGACATACAAGTGTCTCGTGTGTTGTTGTCTCGATCCCGTGTCTTCTTCCCGCGACGACGAAAAAACAACGGTAATTCTTGACGCTAAGGAAATAGTTAATCACATGAAATCCGTGCACGATCTGCGTCTGTACATTTGTGATGTTTGCGGCCAAGACTTTCGAAAACGTAATGAAATCTCACAACACATGGACGACCACATAGCCAAGGAGGAGGGCGACTTTCAGTGCGAAGTGTGCAACCGCATATTCAATAACCTGCGACTATTTCGTATTCACAAACGAATTCACTATCCTCAAGCCAAATCCTGGACCTGTGAGACCTGTAATAAACGATATAGCTCGAAAAATCTACTGGATGAGCACGTAAATACACATTTAGGACGTCGACCGCATTTATGCGCAACGTGCGGCAAAGATTTCGCGTCAAAATACACGTACAAAAATCACATAAAGACTCACGAGGTCCGTGAACGTCCATTCCAGTGTAGCCAGTGTTCAAAAACATTTTTAAGCCAGCAGAATTTGAATCAGCATGAGAAAACCCATTTGGGCATCAAGGAGTTTGTGTGCCAAGAGTGTGGCAAGGCTTTCGGCTCGCCAAACAACCTCGAGGTCCACAGTATCGTTCACACGGGCTACAAGCCCTTTATCTGCAAAGTTTGCGGCAAGGCTTTTGCGCGAAAAGCCGAAATTCGCGATCACGAACGCACGCACACGGGCGAAAAACCCTACCAGTGTGAATTTTGCGGAGCAACATTTAGCCAGCGCTCAAATCTTCAGTCGCACAAGCGTGCCACGCACTACAATGACAAAAGATACAAGTGCGATGATTGTGGCAAGGGATTTAAGCGCCGCCGGCTGCTCGACTATCACATCAAGGCTGCACACACGGGCGAGCGTCCGCACAAATGCGAAATCTGCGGGGCCACCTTTGTCTATCCGGAGCATTATAAAAAACATATGCGAATTCACACGGGCGAAAAACCCTACCTGTGCGAAGTCTGCGGCAAGGCGTTCAACAGCCGCGACAACCGAAATGCCCACAGATTCATTCACAGCGATAAAAAACCATACGAGTGCGCGGTTTGCAGCATGGGTTTCATGCGAAAACCTCTGCTCTATGCTCACATGCAGACCGCCGGGCATTTGGATGATAATATTATTATCAATCAGCCGCGATTGACAACTGAGGAGGATGAGGAGGAGGAGGAGGAGGAGGAGAAAATTATAGCCATTCCAGAGGAGGGAGTCCATTTGCTCATGGAAGACGAAGAATCCAACCAGGTATATATGTGACTCTGAATTTTTGCTTGGAAACAATTAAAATAATATATTTTTCTCATTCTTTCTAAACGCGCGCGCGCAGTTGACGACAGATTTATATGTGACAGAGTTGAAGGATCATCATGTGATAATTCAGCAGGACGGCCAAGATATTTACGAGCAGACTAATGTACTGGATACACCGGTAAGCAATGACACAATGATTTGCCATCAGTGAAATTGTGGTTGAATTTATAATTATTTTTTTTTTTTTCCCCTCCGCCCTCGTGTCAGATTTCATTTGTTGAGAGTGAGTTTGTCGAGTGCAAGAGCGAAAATATCACAACTACTGCTGTGTACACGTACGACGACGACGACGACGACGACGACGACGACGAGAATCCCGAGGAAATGGTTCTACCAACATCGGGAAATTTTATGGGTGACGGAAAAAATCATCAAGTTAGATTTGTACAAATTCGACTTCCAAGCGCAAGTGGAACTGATGGAAAAAGTTGGCAAAATCTTGTCCAGCAACACGGATAAATTTTATTATTATTATTATCATCATTATTACCTTATTGCATTATTGTAAATTATCATTTTTAAATACAGTATGTCATATATTATACACACATACGTACGTCTGGCATTTTTTTTTTCATATATCTATATAATCTCGGTGGGTAATTTTATAACAGCTGATGGTAAGGCAGATTGAAGCGGAAGAGGTCTCTCTCTCTCTCCGAGAGACAGGAAACGCATAGGCGCAGAAAGCCGGTACCGGCGCAAGCTAAAAAAAAAAAAGAGGTACACTATACACCTACCAAGAGACATACATTCACAGGACCATTTTTTTTCTCTCGTACAACATCACTATATAAAATATAAAATATAAAATACATATTACTCCAAAGCTCGTAAAAATTGTTGGTTTATATTATTATAACCTTGCGCGCGCAAACGCCTGGAACATCAGTTGGATATCGCGAGAGAGTATATTGTGTGTGTAAAGTGTGCGTGGAAATAAGAGGAACAAGGATCCGCGATGGCGGCTGTCGACTGTTATCCAAACCAGCCCGAAAACGCCAACACAGACATGATGATGCATCAGTCGGAAAACTCGGCGCAAGAGAGAAATTCACAGCAGGAATCGCAGCAAAATCATCAACAACAGGCGACTGCAGGTATCCCGGGTAAAGATGACGAGAGAAAACTATTTATTGGTGGACTTTCTCGTCACACTACTGACAAAGAGCTACGCGATCATTTTGGTAAATTTGGCGAGATTGAGAGTATATCCGTTAAAATGGATCAGTACACTGGAATTTCTCGAGGCTTTGCGTTTATGGTCTTTACAAATCCTAAAGCCATTGACAAACTCTTAGCCTCTGGTGAACACTACATCAACAAGCGCAAGGTAATTATTATAAAATCGCCATTATATCTCTTATGTATTCCCCCATTATTCTTCTTCTTCTTCTTCTTCTATAGGTTGATCCAAAGCGCGTGAGCAAAAAAGCTCAGCATGGAAAAATTTTTGTGGGTGGCTTGACTCCGGATATTTCGGACGACGACATCAAGGCGTATTTCAGTCAGTATGGCACGGTTATCGAGCTCCAGGCACCATTTGACAAGACTAAAAACCAGCGCAAAGGTTTTTGCTTCATCACTTTCGACTCAAAGGACGTGGTTTACAAGCTGCTAAAGACTCCAAAGCAGACAATTAACGGCAAGGAAGTTGACGTGAAGAAGGTGAAAGTCAATCCAGAGCTGAATCGCCCGGGCTACTGGGGCTTTGGCTATGGAGCCAATTACAACGGTGCCTACGGTTATATTCCGGATTATGGCAATAATTATCAGGGATACGAGGAGACCTATGGCAACTACGACAGCTATGCTGGCTATGATACTTTTGACAATAGTATGAATTATCCGATGCCAGGTAAGCCGCGTGGCAATGGACCCGGTCCGAGACAATTTCAACGACACCAGCCATATTGATTATGATATTGCTGTTGAAAAAAAATTCAAGAAAAATATGCTCTCGGTGATCTAGTAACTTACCCCCTGCAGGATGAAAAAAAAATCAGATTAAAATTAAATTGAATTGAATTGAATTGAATTTTTTTTTTTTTTTTTTCTCCAATATCTAATTCAAGTATCATAAACGCGCTGGTTTTTTCGTCATCATCTCTTCTTAATCATATTTCGTTTAAATATTTTTTTTTTCTTCCTATACTTATATGTATAACGTAGTGAGATAAATTAGTTTTTACATTTTTTTTCTTTTCCTATTCCTTTTCCTCGTTTTCTTTGCAACTAATATGGTTTTTTTTTTTTTCCTCTCGCTTGATCAACATGATTATAATCCATATTTCATCATTTCGTGCCTCAAGCAAAAAATCACACACATAAGTAGTCTGCGTGCGACAGATGCCAGAAAGAAAGAAAGAAAGAAAGAAAAAACATGTGTATATATTTCTATATTAATCCAACTTGATTTGAAATTGGTACAAAAAGTCAAAATGAAATATTATTTGATGATTGCATGAGGTGATGAATCAGTAGTTGATATACTTAATATTAAGTATAAATGATAATCGTAAAAAAAATATTTTTTTGTCACAATTGAACAAATGTATGTCGTAATAGTAACAAAAAAAAATACTATTCATCCGAACCACGCAAGTAACAAAAACTATATATTGTGTGTATCTAAAAATCATAAAACATAAACGAAAAATTGTATTTTTGTCAATGTTGGATTAGGATATAATTATTACTTAGCAACTTAAAAACTCTGTTCAGCTTTTGTAAAACTGCGCGTACATATATATATGGACGTTGAAATTTTTATGAATACTTTGTTACTATTGCTACTGCGACTTGTTTTTCCCCGCCCTCCCAATGGCAAAGTGTGTGTATTCGTTTTATAATCGAACAAAAAAAAATATAGTTAAACGCCTTATATGTTCTTTTTTTTTGCTTTTCTCCAACAATCATTCGCTCTCTTTATTATATATATAAAAATATATATAATAATGTAATTTTTTTTTCAAACCTTGCGCCATTTTCGAAAAAATCATCACTAACGCCATCTTTCATTGTCAAACATAACCTCACACCACACACACACTTTCTTCTTCTTCTTCTTCTTCTTCTCCTCTGCTGCACAGCTCACTCGGCATTCGCGCGTGCACTCTGTCTTGATATATATATATATATTGTTGAGACACGCACACACAGCACACACGAGAGAGAACACACAAAGTTCACGCGAGAGATTTTTCCTAATAATGATTTTGGCCTAATAAATATACTTATTTCCGCAACTAAATTATGAAAAAAACGACCATCAGTGCATGTTCACATCATCATCATCATCATCATCATCATCATAGGCCTAATAAATATACTTATTTCCGCAACTAAATTATGAAAAAAACGACCATCAGTGCATGTTCACATCATCATCATCATCATCATCATCATCATAGTGTGCGGATCATTTTTGACGTATATACGCGGAATACTACAAGTATATTGACGCCGCACGCAGAGTACATCATCATCATCATCATCATCATCATCATAGTGTGCGGATCATTTTTGACGTATATACGCGGAATACTACAAGTATATTGACGCCGCACGCAGAGTATAGTGTAAAAGGACGAGGCAATAACATTATGAGGTCGACAAACAATTAGAGGCTTACTCCTCCTACATATAGTGGTGATAAAAATATTGTGAATTTCTCTCTCTCTCTCTCTCTGTGTGATTATAATTAATATATATATCATGATTGTGGTGTGCTGCTGCGTATAGGCAAAAACATACATCATCATTGTGTCACCCAGCGACGAATATCTCTCTTGCGCAATGCACTCTAATTGTACATGTATACACTATAGCTATACTGCATTTGCTATGCAGTAAATAACCTATACACATTGCGGACACACTTTTGTTTAAACAACAATGATTTACCGTGGCTCGCCAATAAGCGTTTATCAATGCAGTGTGTCGCGTAAGAATATATTTTTCATTGTCATCATTTTCTCGTCATCTCCAAGAATTTTTATATAGTGCTTCGTCGCCGCCACGCACAACCACATCGCCCATTTTTTTTGACACTTGTACAGTACATTGTAAAGTAGGTACAGAGTGTGTGTATATGACGATGGTGGAGGACAAAAACAAAAACAACTACTAACT